>JAVHZZ010000469.1:0-43000 GCA_036250195.1 Mixophyes australis | reverse complement strand
ATGATTCAATTCATGATTTATGATTCAATTCATGATTCATGATTCATGAATCATGGTTCGATTCATGATTTATTTCATGATTCATGATTCATGATTCAATTCATGATTCATGATTCATTATTTAATTCATGATTTAATTCATGATTTATGATTCAATTCATGATTCATGATTCAATTCATGATTCATGATTCAATTCATGATTCAATTCATGATTCAATTCATGATTCATGATTCAATTCATGATTCATGATTCAATTCATGATTCATGATTCATGATTTAATTCATGATTCATGATTCAATACATGATTCATGATTCAATATATGATTCAATTCATGATTCAAATCATAATTCATGATACATGATTCAATTTATGATTCATGATTCAATTCATGATTCATGATTCAAATCATGATTCATGATTCATGATTCATGATTCAATTCATGATTCAATTCATGATTCATGATTCAATTCATGATTTAATTCATGATCCAATTCATGATTCATGATTCAATTCATGATTCAATTAATGATTCATGATTCAATTCATGATTTAATTCATGATTCATGATTCAATTCATGATTCAATTAATGATTCATGATTCAATTCATGATTTAATTCATGATTCAATTCATGATTCATGATTCAATTCATGATTCAATTCATGATTCAATTCATGACTCATGATTCAATTCATGATTCATGATTCAATTCTTGATTCATGATTCATAAATCATGATTCAATTCATGATTCATAATTCATGATTCAATTAATGATTCATGATTCAATTCATGATTTAATTCATGATTCAATTCATGATTCATGATTCAATTCATGATTCATTTCATGATTCATGATTCAAATTATGATTAATGATTCATGATTCAATTCATGATTCATGATTCAATTCATGATTCGTGATTCATGATTCAATTAATGATTCATGATTCAATTCATGATTCATGATACATGATTCAATTTATGATTCGTGATTCATGATTCAATTCATGATTCAATTCATGAATCATGATTCGATTCATGATTCATGATTCATGAATCATGATTCATTTAATGATTCATGATTTATGATTCAATTCATGATTTATGATTCGATTCATGATTCATGATTCATGAATCATGATTCGATTCATGATTCATGATTCATGAATCATGATTCGATTCATGATTCATGATTCATGAATCATGATTCGATTCATGATTCATTATTCATGAATCATGATTCGATTCATGATTAATGATTCATGAATCATGATTCGATTCATGAATCATTATTCGATTCATGAATCATAAATCATGAATCGAATCATGATTCATGATTCGATTCATGATAAATGATTCATGAATCATGATTCGATTAATGATAAATGATTCATGAATCATGATTCGATTAATGATAAATGATTCATGAATCATGATTCGATTCATGATTCATGATTCATGATTCATGATTCATTTAATTATTCATGATTTATGATTCAATTCATGATTTATGATTTGATTCATGATTCATGATTCATGAATCATGATTCGATTCATGATTCATGATTCATGAATCATAATTCGATTCATGATTCATGATTCATGAATCATAATTCGATTCATGATTCATGATTATTGAATCATGATTCGATTCATGATTCATGATTCATGATTCAATTCATGATTCATGATTCATGATTCAATTCATGATTCATGATTCATGATTTAATTCATGATTCAATTCATGATTTAATTCATGACTCATGATTCAATTCATGATTCATGATTCAATTTATGATTCATGATTTAATTCATGATTCATTTAATGATTCATGATTTATGATTCAATTCATGATTTATGATTCGATTCATGATTCATGATTCATGAATCATGATTCAATTCATGATTCATGATTCATGAATCATGATTCAATTATTGATTCATAAATCATGATTCAATTCATGATTCATGATTCATGATTCAATTAATGATTTAATTCATGAATTATGATTTGATTCTTGATTCATGATTCATTTCATGATTCATGATTCATGATTCAATTCATGATTCATGATTCAATTCATGATTCATGATTCAATTCATGATTCGTGATTCATGATTCAATTCATGATTCAATTCATGATTCATAATTCAATTCATGATTCATGATACATGATTAAATTTATGATTCATTTCATGATTCATGATTCATGATTCAATTCATGATTCATGATTCAATTCATGATTCATGATTTAATTCATGATTAATTTAATGATTCATGATTTATGATTCAATTCATGATTTATGATTCGATTCATGATTCATGATTCATGAATCATGATTCGATTCATGATTCGTGATTCATTAATCATGATTCGATTCATGAATCATGATTCGATTCATAATTCATGATTCATTTAATGATTCATGATTTATGATTCAATTCATGATTTATGATTTGATTCATGATTCATGATTCATGAATCATGATTCGATTCATGATTCATGATTCATGAATCATAATTCGATTCATGATTCATGAATCATGATTCGATTCATGAATCATGATTCATGAATCATGATTCAATTCATGATTCATGATTCATGATTTAATTCATGATTCAATTCATGATTCAATTCATGATTCATGATTCAATTCATGATTCATGATTTAATTCATGATTCATTTAATGATTCATGATTTATGATTCAATTCATGATTTATGATTCGATTCATGATTCATGATTCATGAATCATGATTCAATTCATGATTCATGATTCATGAATCATGATTCAATTCTTGATTCATAAATCATGATTCAATTCATGATTCATGATTCAATTAATGATTTAATTCATGAATTATGATTTGATTCATGATTCATGATTCATTTCATGATTCATGATTCATGATTCAATTCATGATTCATGATTCAATTCATGATTCATGATTCAATTCATGATTCATGATTCAATTTATGATTCATTTCATGATTGATGATTCATGATTCAATTCATGATTAATTTAATGATTCATGAATTATGATTCAATTTATGATTTATGATTCGATTCATGATTCATGATTCATGAATCATGATTCGATTCATGATTCGTTATTCATGAATCATGATTTGATTCATGAATCATGATTTGATTCATGAATCATGATTCGATTCATGATTTAATTCATGATTCAATTCATGATTCATGATTCATGAATTATGATTCATGACTCATGATTCTTGATTCAATTCATGACTTATGATTCAATTCATGATTCATGATTCAATTCATGATTCATGAATCATGATTCAATTCATGATTCATGATTCGATTCATGATTCATGATTCATGATTCAATTCATGATTCATGATTCAATTCATGACTCATGATTCAATTCATGATTCATGTTTTAATTCATGATTCATTTAATGATTCATGATTTATGATTCAATTCATGATTTATGATTCAATTCATAATTCATGAATCATGGTTCGATTCATGATTTATTTCATGATTCATGATTCATGATTCAATTCATGATTCATGATTCATTATTTAATTCATGATTTAATTCATGATTCATGATTCAATTCATGATTCATGATTCAATTCATGATTCAATTCATGATTCAATTCATGATTCATGATTCAATTCATGATTCATGATTCAATTCATGATTCATGATTCATGATTCAATTCATGATTCATGATTCAATACATGATTCATGATTCAATATATGATTCAATTCATGATTCAAATCATAATTCATGATACATGATTCAATTTATGATTCATGATTCAATTCATGATTCATGATTTAAATCATGATTCCTGATTCCTGATTCATGATTCAATTCATGATTCAATTCATGATTCATGATTCAATTCATGATTTAATTCATGATTCAATTCATGATTCATGATTCAATTCATGATTCAATTAATGATTCATGATTCAATTCATGATTTAATTCATGATTCAATTCATGATTCATGATTCAATTCATGATTCAATTAATGATTCAATTCATGACTCATGATTCAATTCATGATTCATGATTCAATTCTTGATTCATGATTCATAAATCATGATTCAATTCATGATTCATGATTCAATTCATGATTCAACTCATGAATCATGATTTGATTCATGATTCATGATTCATTTCATGATTCATGATTCATGATTCAAATTATGATTAATGATTCATGATTCAATTCATGATTCATGATTCAATTCATGATTCATGATTCAATTCATGATTCATGATTCAATTCATGATTCGTGATTCATGATTCAATTCATGATTCATGATTCAATTCATGATTCATGATACATGATTCAATTTATGATTCGTGATTCATGATTCAATTCATGATTCAATTCATGAATCATGATTCGATTCATGATTCATGATTCATGAATCATGATTCAATTCTTGATTCATAAATCATGATTCAATTCATGATTCATGATTCATGATTCAATTCATGATTCATGATTCATTATTTAATTCATGATTTAATTCATGATTCATGATTCAATTCATGATTCATGATTCAATTCATGATTCATGATTCAATTCATGATTCAATTCATGATTCAATTCATGATTCATGATTCAATTCATGATTCATGATTCAATTCATGATTCATGATTCATGATTCAATTCATGATTCATGATTCAATACATGATTCATGATTCAATATATGATTCAATTCATGATTCAAATCATAATTCATGATACATGATTCAATTTATGATTCATGATTCAATTCATGATTCATGATTTAAATCATGATTCCTGATTCCTGATTCATGATTCAATTCATGATTCAATTCATGATTCATGATTCAATTCATGATTTAATTCATGATTCAATTCATGATTCATGATTCAATTCATGATTCAATTAATGATTCATGATTCAATTCATGATTTAATTCATGATTCAATTCATGATTCATGATTCAATTCATGATTCAATTAATGATTCAATTCATGACTCATGATTCAATTCATGATTCATGATTCAATTCTTGATTCATGATTCATAAATCATGATTCAATTCATGATTCATGATTCATGATTCAATTCATGATTCAACTCATGAATCATGATTTGATTCATGATTCATGATTCATTTCATGATTCATGATTCATGATTCAAATTATGATTAATGATTCATGATTCAATTCATGATTCATGATTCAATTCATGATTCATGATTCAATTCATGATTCATGATTCAATTCATGATTCGTGATTCATGATTCAATTCATGATTCATGATTCAATTCATGATTCATGATACATGATTCAATTTATGATTCGTGATTCATGATTCAATTCATGATTCAATTCATGAATCATGATTCGATTCATGATTCATGATTCATGAATCATGATTCAATTCTTGATTCATAAATCATGATTCAATTCATGATTCATGATTCAATTAATGATTTAATTCATGAATTATGATTTGATTCATGATTCATGATTCATTTCATGATTCATGATTCATGATTCAATTCATGATTCATGATTCAATTCATGATTCATGATTCAATTCATGATTCGTGATTCATGATTCAATTCATGATTCAATTCATGATTCATAATTCAATTCATGATTCATGATACATGATTAAATTTATGATTCATTTCATGATTCATGATTCATGATTCAATTCATGATTCATGATTCAATTCATGATTCATGATTCAATTCATGATTTATGATTCAATTCATGATTTATGATTCGATTCATGATTCATGATTCATGAATCATGATTCGATTCATGATTCGTGATTCATTAATCATGATTCGATTCATGAATCATGATTCGATTCATAATTCATGATTCATTTAATGATTCATGATTTATGATTCAATTCATGATTTATGATTTGATTCATGATTCATGATTCATTTATCATGATTCGATTCATGATTCATGATTCATGAATCATAATTCGATTCATGATTCATGAATCATGATTCGATTCATGATTCATGATTCATGAATCATGATTCGATTCATGATTCATGATTCATGATTTAATTCATGATTCAATTCATGATTCAATTCATGACTCATGATTCAATTCATGATTCATGATTCAATTCATGATTCATGATTTAATTCATGATTCATTTAATGATTCATGATTTATGATTCAATTCATGATTTATGATTCGATTCATGATTCATGATTCATGAATCATGATTCAATTCATGATTCATGATTCATGAATCATGCTTCAATTCTTGATTCATAAATCATGATTCAATTCATGATTCATGATTCATGATTCAATTAATGATTTAATTCATGAATTATGATTTGATTCATGATTCATGATTGATTTCATGATTCATGATTCATGATTCAATTCATGATTCATGATTCAATTCATGATTCATGATTCAATTTATGATTCATTTCATGATTGATGATTCATGATTCAATTCATGTTTAATTTAATGATTCATGATTTATGATTCAATTTATGATTTATGATTCGATTCATGATTCATGAATCATGATTCGATTCATGATTCGTTATTCATGAATCATGATTCGATTCATGAATCATGATTCGATTCATGAATCATGATTCGATTCATGATTTAATTCATGATTCAATTCATGATTCATGATTCATGATTCATGATTCATGACTCATGATTCTTGATTCAATTCATGACTTATGATTCAATTCATGATTCATGATTCAATTCATGATTCATGAATCATGATTCAATTCATGATTCATGATTCGATTCATGATTCATGATTCATGATTCAATTCATGATTCATGATTCAATTCATGACTCATGATTCAATTCATGATTCATGTTTTAATTCATGATTCATTTAATGATTCATGATTTATGATTCAATTCATGATTTATGATTCAATTCATGATTCATGAATCATGGTTCGATTCATGATTTATTTCATGATTCATGATTCAATTCATGATTCATGATTCATTATTTAATTCATGATTTAATTCATGATTCATGATTCAATTCATGATTCATGATTCAATTCATGATTCATGATTCAATTCATGATTCAATTCATGATTCAATTCATGATTCATGATTCAATTCATGATTCATGATTCAATTCATGATTCATGATTCAATACATGATTCATGATTCAATATATGATTCAATTCATGATTCAAATCATAATTCATGATTCCTGATTCATGATTCATGATTCAATTCATGATTCAATTCATGATTCATGATTCAATTCATGATTTAATTCATGATTCAATTAATGATTCATGATTCAATTCATGATTCAATTAATGATTCATGATTCAATTCATGATTTAATTCATGATTCAATTCATGATTCATGATTCAATTCATGATTCAATTAATGATTCAATTCATGACTCATGATTCAATTCATGATTCATGATTCAATTCTTGATTCATGATTCATAAATCATGATTCAATTCATGATTCATGATTCAATTCATGATTCAACTCATGAATCATGATTCGATTCATGATTCATGATTCATGATTCAAATTATGATTAATGATTCATGATTCAATTCATGATTCATGATTCAATTCATGATTCATGATTCAATTCATGATTCATGATTCAATTCATGATTCGTGATTCATGATTCAATTAATGATTCATGATTCAATTCATGATTCATGATACATGATTCAATTTATGATTCGTGATTCATGATTCAATTCATGATTCAATTCATGAATCATGATTCGATTCATGATTCATGATTCATGAATCATGATTCATTTAATGATTCATGATTTATGATTCAATTCATGATTTATGATTCGATTCATGATTCATGATTCATGAATCATGATTCGATTCATGATTCATGATTCATGAATCATGATTCGATTCATGATTCATGATTCATGAATCATGATTCGATTCATGATTCATGAATCATGATTCGATTCATGATTAATGATTCATGAATCATTATTCGATTCATGAATCATTATTCGATTCATGAATCATAAATCATGAATCGAATCATGATTCATGATTCGATTCATGATAAATGATTCATGAATCATGATTTGATTCATGATTCATGATTCATGATTCGATTCATGATTCATGATTCATGATTCATGATTCGATTCATGATTCATGATTCATGATTCATTTAATGATTCATGATTTATGATTCAATTCATGATTTATGATTTGATTCATGATTCATGAATCATGATTCGATTCATGATTCATGATTCATGAATCATAATTCGAATTATGATTCATGATTATTGAATCATGATTCGATTCATGATTCATGATTCATGAATCATGATTCAATTCATTATTCATGATTCATGAATCATGATTCAATTCTTGATTCATAAATCATGATTCAATTCATGATTCATGATTCATGATTCAATTAATGATTTAATTCATGAATTATGATTTGATTCATGATTCATGATTCATTTCATGATTCATGATTCATGATTCAATTCATGATTCATGATTCAATTCATGATTCATGATTCAATTCATGATTCGTAATTCATGATTCAATTCATGATTCAATTCATGATTCATAATTCAATTCATGATTCATGATACAGGATTAAATTTATGATTCATTTCATGATTCATGATTCATGATTCAATTCATGATTCATAATTCAATTCATGATTCATGATTCAATTTATGATTAATTTAAGGATTCATGATTTATGATTCAATTCATGATTTATGATTCGATTCATGATTCATGATTCATGAATCATGATTCGATTCATGATTCGTGATTCATTAATCATGATTCGATTCATGAATCATGATTCGATTCATAATTCATGATTCATTTAATGATTCATGATTTATGATTTAATTCATGATTTATGATTTGATTCATGATTCATGATTCATGAATCATGATTCGATTCATGATTCATGATTCATGAATCATAATTCGATTCATGATTCATGAATCATGATTCGATTCATGATTCATGATTCATGAATCATGATTCGATTCATGATTCATGATTTAATTCATGATTCAATTCATGATTCAATTCATGATTCATGATTCAATTCATGATTAATGATTTAATTCATGATTCATTTAATGATTCATGATTTATGATTCAATTCATGATTTATGATTCGATTCATGATTCATGATTCATGATTCATGAATCATGATTCAATTCATGATTCATGATTCATGAATCATGATTCAATTCTTGATTCATAAATCATGATTCAATTCATGATTCATGATTTATGATTCAATTAATGATTTAATTCATGAATTATGATTTGATTCATGATTCATGATTCATTTCATGATTCATGATTCATGATTCAATTCATGATTCATGATTCAATTCAATATTTCATGATTCAATTCATGATTCATGATTCAATTTATGATTCATTTCATGATTGATGATTCATGATTCAATTCATGATTAATTTAATGATTCATGATTTATGATTCAATTTATGATTTATGATTCGATTCATGATTCATGATTCATGAATCATGATTCGATTCATGATTCGTGATTCATGAATCATGATTCGATTCATGAATCATGATTCGATTCATGATTCATGATTCATGAATCATGATTCGATTCATGATTCATGAATCATGATTCGATTCATGATTCATGAATCATGATTCATTTAATGATTCATGATTTATGATTCAATTCATGATTTATGATTCGATTCATGATTCATGAATCATGATTTGATTCATGATTCATGATTCATGAATCATGATTCGATTCATGATTCATGATTCAATTCACGATTCATGATTTAATTCATGATTCATAATTTAATTCATGATTCATTTAATGATTCATGATTTATGATTCAATTCATGATTTATGATTTGATTCATGATTCATGGTTCATGAATCATGATTCAATTCATGATTTATGATTTGATTCATGATTCATGGTTCATGAATCATGATTCAATTCATAATTTATGATTCATGAATCATGATTCAATTCTTGATTCATAAATCATGATTCAATTCACGATTCATGATTCATGATTCAATTAATGATTTAATTCAAGAATCATGATTTAATTCATGATTCATGATTCATTTCATGATTCAATTCATGATTCATGATTCAATTCATGATTCATGATTCAATTCATGATTCATAATTCAATGCATGATTCATGATACAGGATTAAATTTATGATTCATTTCATGATTCATGATTCATGATTCAATTCATGATTCATAATTCAATTCATGATTCATGATTCAATTCATGATTAATTTAAGGATTCATGATTTATGATTCAATTCATGATTTATGATTCGATTCATGATTCATGATTCATGAATCATGATTCGATTCATGATTCGTGATTCATTAATCATGATTCGATTCATGAATCATGATTCGATTCATAATTCATGATTCATTTAATGATTCATGATTTATGATTCAATTCATGATTTATAATTTGATTCATGATTCATGATTCATGAATCATGATTCGATTCATGATTCATGATTCATGAATCATAATTCTATTCATGATTCATGAATCATGATTCGATTCATGATTCATGATTCATGAATCATGATTCGATTCATGATTCATGATTCATGATTCATGATTTAATTCATGATTCAATTCATGATTCAATTCATGACTCATGATTCAATTCATGATTCATGATTCAATTCATGATTAATGATTTAATTCATGATTCATTTAATGATTCATGATTTATGATTCAATTCATGATTTATGATTCAATTCATGATTCATGATTCATGAATCATGATTCATGATTCATGAATCATGATTCAATTCATGATTCATGATTCATGAATCATGATTCAATTCTTGATTCATAAATCATGATTCAATTCATGATTCATGATTTATGATTCAATTAATGATTTAATTCATGAATTATGATTTGATTCATGATTCATGATTCATTTCATGATTCATGATTCATGATTCAATTCATGATTCATGATTCAATTCAATATTTCATGATTCAATTCATGATTCATGATTCAATTTATGATTCATTTCATGATTGATGATTCATGATTCAATTCATGATTAATTTAATGATTCATGATTTATGATTCAATTTATGATTTATGATTCGATTCATGATTCATGATTCATGAATCATGATTCGATTCATGATTCGTGATTCATGAATCATGATTCGATTCATGAATCATGATTCGATTCATGAATCATGATTCGATTCATGATTCATGATTCATGAATCATGATTCGATTCATGATTCATGAATCATGATTCGATTCATGATTCATGAATCATGATTCATTTAATGATTCATGATTTATGATTCAATTCATGATTTATGATTCGATTCATGATTAATGAATCATGATTCGATTCATGATTCATGATTCATGAATCATGATTCGATTCATGATTCATGATTCAATTCATGATTCATGATTTAATTCATGATTCATAATTTAATTCATGATTCATTTAATGATTCATGATTTATGATTCAATTCATGATTTATGATTTGATTCATGATTCATGGTTCATGAATCATGATTCAATTCATGATTTATGATTCAATTCATGATTCATGATTCATGAATCATGATTCAATTCATAATTTATGATTCATAAATCATGATTCAATTCTTGATTCATAAATCATGATTCAATTCACGATTCATGATTCATGATTCAATTAATGATTTAATTCATGAATCATGATTTGATTCATGATTCATGATTCATTTCATGATTCATGATTCATGATTCAATTCATGATTCATGATTCATGATTCAATTCATGATTCATGATTCAATTCATGATTCATGAATCAATTCATAATTCAATTCATGATTCATGATTCAATTCATGATTCATGATACATGATTCAATTTATGATTAATTTCATGATTCATGATTCAATTCATGATTCATGATTTAATTCATGATTCATGAATCAATTCATAATTCAATTCATGATTCATGATTCAATTCATGATTCATGATACATGATTCAATTTATGATTAATTTCATGATTCATGATTCAATTCATGATTCATGATTTAATTCATGATTCATGATTCAATTCATGATTAATTTAATGATTCATGATTTATGATTCAATTCATGATTTATGATTCGATTCATGATTCATGAATCATGAATCGAATCATAAATCATGAATCATGAATCATGATTCATGAATCATGAATCATGAATCGAATCATAAATCATGAATTGAATCATTCAATTCACGATTCATGATTCAATTCATGATTCATGATTTAATTCATGACTCATGATTCAATTCATGATTCATTTAATGAATCATGATTTATGATTCAATTCATGATTTATGATTCGATTCATGATTCATGATTCATGAATCATGATTCGATTCATGATTCATGATTCATGATTCAATTCATGACTCATGATTCAATTCATGATTCAGGATTTAATTCATGATTCATTTAATGATTCATGATTTATGATTCAATTCATGATTTATGATACGATTCATGATTCATGATTCATTTAATGATTCATGATTTATGATTCAATTCATGATTTATGATACGATTCATGATTCATGATTCATGAATGATGATTCAATTCATGATTTATGATTCGATTCATGATTCATGAATCATGATTCAATTCTTGATTCATGATTCATAAATCATGATTCAATTCATGATTCATGATTCATGATTCAATTCATGATTTAATTCATGAATCATGATTTGATTCATGATTCATGATTCATTTCATGATTCAATTCACGATTTATGATTCAATTCATGATTCATGATTCAAATTATGATTCATGATTCAATTCATGATTCATGATTCAATTCATGATTTATGTTTCAATTCATGATTTATGATTCAATTCATGCTTCGTGATTCATGATTCAATTCATGATTCAATTCATGATTCATGATTCAAATCATGATTCATGATACATGATTCAATTTATGATTCATTTCATGATTCATGATTTATGATTCAATTCATGATTTATGATTCGATTCATGATTCATGATTCATGAATCATGATTCATGAATCATGATTCGAATCATGATTCGTGATTCATGAATCATGATTCGATTCATGAATCATGATTCGATTCATGAATCATGATTAGGTTCATGAATCATGATTCGATTCATGATTCATGATTTATAAATCATGATTCGATTCATGATTCATGATTCATGAATCATGATTCATTTAATGATTCATGATTTATGATTCAATTCATGATTTATGATTCGATTCATGATTCAATTCATGATTCAATTCATGATTCATGATTTAATTCATGATTCATGATTCAATTCATGATTAATTTAATGATTCATGATTTATGATTCAATTTATGATTTATGATTCGATTCATGATTCATGATTCATGAATCATGATTCGATTCATGATTCGTGATTCATGAATCATGATTCGATTCATGAATCATGATTCGATTCATGAATCATGATTCGATTCATGATTCATGATTCATGAATCATGATTCGATTCATGATTCATGAATCATGATTCGATTCATGATTCATGAATCATGATTCATTTAATGATTCATGATTTATGATTCAATTCATGATTTATGATTCGATTCATGATTAATGAATCATGATTCGATTCATGATTCATGATTCATGAATCATGATTCGATTCATGATTCATGATTCAATTCATGATTCATGATTTAATTCATGATTCATAATTTAATTCATGATTCATTTAATGATTCATGATTTATGATTCAATTCATGATTTATGATTTGATTCATGATTCATGGTTCATGAATCATGATTCAATTCATGATTTATGATTCAATTCATGATTCATGATTCATGAATCATGATTCAATTCATAATTTATGATTCATAAATCATGATTCAATTCTTGATTCATAAATCATGATTCAATTCACGATTCATGATTCATGATTCAATTAATGATTTAATTCATGAATCATGATTTGATTCATGATTCATGATTCATTTCATGATTCATGATTCATGATTCAATTCATGATTCATGATTCATGATTCAATTCATGATTCATGATTCAATTCATGATTCATGAATCAATTCATAATTCAATTCATGATTCATGATTCAATTCATGATTCATGATACATGATTCAATTTATGATTAATTTCATGATTCATGATTCAATTCATGATTCATGATTTAATTCATGATTCATGATTCAATTCATGATTAATTTAATGATTCATGATTTATGATTCAATTCATGATTTATGATTCGATTCATGATTCATGAATCATGAATCGAATCATAAATCATGAATCATGAATCATGATTCATGAATCATGAATCATGAATCGAATCATAAATCATGAATTGAATCATTCAATTCACGATTCATGATTCAATTCATGATTCATGATTTAATTCATGACTCATGATTCAATTCATGATTCATTTAATGAATCATGATTTATGATTCAATTCATGATTTATGATTCGATTCATGATTCATGATTCATGAATCATGATTCGATTCATGATTCATGATTCATGATTCAATTCATGACTCATGATTCAATTCATGATTCAGGATTTAATTCATGATTCATTTAATGATTCATGATTTATGATTCAATTCATGATTTATGATACGATTCATGATTCATGATTCATTTAATGATTCATGATTTATGATTCAATTCATGATTTATGATACGATTCATGATTCATGATTCATGAATGATGATTCAATTCATGATTTATGATTCGATTCATGATTCATGAATCATGATTCAATTCTTGATTCATGATTCATAAATCATGATTCAATTCATGATTCATGATTCATGATTCAATTCATGATTTAATTCATGAATCATGATTTGATTCATGATTCATGATTCATTTCATGATTCAATTCACGATTTATGATTCAATTCATGATTCATGATTCAAATTATGATTCATGATTCAATTCATGATTCATGATTCAATTCATGATTTATGTTTCAATTCATGATTTATGATTCAATTCATGCTTCGTGATTCATGATTCAATTCATGATTCAATTCATGATTCATGATTCAAATCATGATTCATGATACATGATTCAATTTATGATTCATTTCATGATTCATGATTCATGATTCAATTCATGATTCATGATTCAATTCATGATTCATTTAATGATTCATGATTTATGATTCAATTCATGATTTATGATTCGATTCATGATTCATGATTCATGAATCATGATTCATGAATCATGATTCGATTCATGATTCGTGATTCATGAATCATGATTCGATTCATGAATCATGATTCGATTCATGAATCATGATTAGGTTCATGAATCATGATTCGATTCATGATTCATGATTTATAAATCATGATTCGATTCATGATTCATGATTCATGAATCATGATTCATTTAATGATTCATGATTTATGATTCAATTCATGATTTATGATTCGATTCATGATTCAATTCATGATTCAATTCATGATTCATGATTTAATTCATGATTCATGATTCAATTCATGATTCATTTAATGATTCATTATTTATGATTCATTTCATGATTTATGATTCGATTCATGATTCATGATTCATGAATCATGATTCGATTCATGATTCATGATTCATGAATCATGATTCATGATTTATAATTTATGAATCATGATTCATGATTCATGAATCATGATTTGATTCATGATTCATGATTCATGATTCAATTCATGATTCATGATTCAATTCATGACTCATGATTCAATTCATGGTTAATTATTTAATTAATGATTCATTTAATGATTCATGATTTATAATTCAATTCATGATTTATGATTTGATTCATTATTCATGATTTATGAATCATGATTCGATTAATGATTCATGATTCATGAATCATAATTCAATTCTTGATTCATGATTCATAAATCATGATTCAGTTCATGATTTTCATGAATCATGATTCTATTCATGATTCATGATTCATGATTCAAATCATGTTTACATTCATGAATCATGATTCAATTCATAATTCATGATTCAATTCATGATTCGTGATTCATGATTGAATTCATGAGTCAATTCATGATTCATGATTCATGATTCAATTCATGATTCATGATTCAATTCATGATTAAATTCATGATTCATGATTCATGATTTAATTCATGATTCAATTCATGATTCATGATTCAATTCATGATTCATGATTCATGATTCAATTCATGATTAAATTCATGATTCATGATTCATGATTCATGATTCAATTCATGATTCATGATTCAATTCATGATTCATGATTTAATTCATGATTCAAGATGCAATTCATAATTCATTTAATGATTCATGATTTATGATTCAATTCATGATTTATGATTCGATTCATGATTCTTGATTCATGAATCATGATTCGATTCATGATTCATAATTCTATTCATGATTCGATTCATGAATTATGATTCATGAATCATGATTCGATTCATGATTCATGATTCATGAATCATAATTGAATTCATGATTCAAGATTCATGATTCAATTCATGATTCATATTTCATGATTCAATTCATGATTCATTAATTGATTCATGATTCATTATTCATGATTCAATTCATGAATCATGATTCATTTCATGATTCATGAGTCATGATTCATGATTCAATTCATGATTCATGATACATGATTCAATTCATGATTCATGATACATGATTCAATTCATGATTCATTTCATGATTCATGATTCATGATTTATGAATCAATTCATGATTCATGATTCATTTAATGATTCATGATTCATGATTCAATTCATGATTTATGAATCGATTTATGATTAATGATTCATGAATCATGATTCAATTCATGATTCATGATTCAATTCATGATCATGATTCATGATTTGATTCATGATTTATGATTCATGATTCATGATTCATGATTCAATTCATGATTCACGATTCATGATTCAATTCATGACTCATGATTCATGATTCATGATTCATGATTTAATTCATGATTCATGATTCAATTCATGATTCATTTCATGATTCATGGTTTATGATTAAATTCATGATTCATGATTCAATTCATGATTCATGATTCATGATTTAATTCATGATTCAATTCATGATTCATGATTCAATTCATGATTCATGATACATGATTCAATTCATGATTCATTTCATGAATCATGATTCATTTCATGAATCATGATTCATGATTGATGATTCAATTCATGATTCATGATTAAATTCATGATTCATGATTTAATTCATGATTCATGATTTAATTCATGATTCATGATGCAATTCATAATTCATTTAATGATTCATGATTTATGATTCAATTCATGATTTATGATTCGATTCATGATTCTTGATTCATGAATCATGATTCAATTCATGATTCATGATTCATGAATCGTGATTCGATTCATGAATCATGATTCGATTCATGATTCATGATTCATGATTCAATATATGATTCAATTCATGATTAATGATTCAAATCATAATTCATGATTCATGATTCAATTCATGATTCATGATTCAATTCATGACTCATGATTCAATTCATGATTCATTTCATGATTCATTATTTATGATTCAATTCATGATTTATGATTCGATTCATGATTCATGATTCATGATTTATGATTCGATTCATGATTCATGATTCATGAATCATGATTCAATTCATGATTCATGATTCATGAATCATGATTCATGATTTATGAATCATGATTCATGAATCATGATTTGATTCATGATTCATGATTTATGAATCATGATTCAATTCATGATTCATGATTCAATTCATGATTCATGATTTGATTCATGATTTATGATTAAATTCATGATTTATGATTCGATTCATGATTCATGAATCTTGATTCGATTTATGATTCATGATTCAGGAATCATGATTCGATTCATGATTCAATTCATGATTCATGATTCATGATTCAAATTCACGATTCATGATTCAATTCATGATTCATGATTTAATTCATGACTCATGAGTCAATTCATGATTCATTTAATGATTCATGATTTATGATTCAATTCATGATTTATGATTCGATTCATGATTCATGATTCATGAATCATGATTCGATTCATGATTCATGATTCATTATTCAATTCATGACTCATGATTCAATTCATGATTCAGGATTTAATTCATGATTCATTTAATGATTCATGATTTATGATTCAATTCATGATTTACGATACGATTCATGATTCATGATTCATGAATGATGATTCAATTCATGATTTATGATTTGATTCATGATTCATGATTCATGAATCATGATTCAATTCTTGATTCATGATTCTTAAATCATGATTCAATTCATGATTCATGATTCAATTCATGATTCAATTCATGAATCATGATTTGATTCATGATTCATGATTCATTTCATGATTCAATTCACAATTTATGATTCAATTCATGATTCATGATTCAAATTATGATTCATGATTCATGATTCAATTGATGATTCATGATTCAATTCATGATTCATGATTTAATTCATGATTCATGATTTATGATTCAATTCATGATTTATGATTCGATTCATGATTCATGATTCATGAATCATGATTCATGATTCATGAATCACGATTCATGATTCAAGAATCATGATTCGATTCATGAATCATGATTCGATTCATGATTCGTGATTCATGAATCATGATTCGATTCATGAATCATGATTCGATTCATGATTCGTGATTCATAAATCATTATTCGATTCATGAATCATGATTCGATTCATGAATCATGATTCGGTTCATGAATCATGATTCGATTCATGATTCATGATTCGATTCATGAATCATGATTCGGTTCATGAATCATGATTCGATTCATGATTCATGATTTATGAATCATGATTCGATTCATGATTCATGATTCATGAATCATGATTCATTTAATGATTCATGATTTATGATTCAATTCATGATTTATGATTCGATTCATGATTCATGATTCATGAATCATGATTCGATTCATGAATCATGATTCGATTCATGATTCGTGATTCATGAATCATGATTCGATTCATGATTCATGATTCATGAATCATGATTTGATTCATGATTCATGATTCATGAATCATGATTCGATTCATGATTCATGATTCATGAATTATGATTCATTTAATGATTCATGATTTATGATTCAATTCATGATTTATGATTCGATTCATGATTCAATTCATGATTCATGATTCAATTCATGATTCATGATTTAATTCATGATTCATGATTCAATTCATGATTCATTTAATGATTCATGATTTATGATTCAGTTCATGATTTATGATTCGATTCATGATTCATGATTCATGAATCATGATTCGATTCATGATTCATGATTCATGATTCAATTCATGATTCATGATTCAATTTATGACTCATGATTCAATTCATGGTTAGTGATTTAATTAATGATTCATTTAATGATTCATGATTTATGATTTAATTCATGATTTATAATTTGATTCATTATTCATAATTTATGAATCATGATTCGATTCATGATTCATGATTCATGAATCATAATTCAATTCTTGATTCATGATTCATAAATCATGATTCAATTCATGATTTTCATGAATCATGATTCGATTCATGATTGATGATTCATGATTCAAATCATGTTTACATTCATGAATCATGATTCAATTCATAATTCATGATTCAATTCATGATTCATGATTCGTGATTCATGGTTCAATTCATGATTCAATTCATGATTCATGATTCATGATTCATTTCATGATTCATGATTCAATTCATGATTAAATTCATGATTCATGATTCAATTCATGATTCATGATTCATGATTTAATTCATGATTCAATTCATGATTCATGATTCAATTCATGATTCATGATACATGATTCAATTCATGATTCATTTCATTAATCATGATTCATGATTCATGATTCAATTCATGATTCATGATTCAATTCATGATTCATGATTTAATTCATGATTCATGATGCAATTCATAATTCATTTAATGATTCATGATTTATGATTCAATTCATGATTTATGATTCGATTCATGATTCTTGATTCATGAATCATGATTCGATTCATGATTCATGATTCATGAATCTTGATTCGATTCATGAATCATGATTCGATTCTTGATTCATGATTCATGAATCATGATTCGATTCATGATTCATAATTCGATTCCTGATTCGATTCATGAATCATGATTCATGAATCATGATTCATGAATCATGATTCAATTCATGATTCATGATTCATGAATCATGATTGAATTCATGATTCAAGATTCATGATTCAATTCATGATTCATATTTCATTAATCAATTCATGATTCATTAATTGATTCATGATTCATGATTCATTATTCATGATTCAATTCATGGTTCATGATTCATGAGTCATGATTCAATTCATGAATCATGATTCGATTCATGATTCATTAGTCATGAATCATGATTCAATTCATGAATCATGATTCGATTCATGATTCATGATTCATGATTTATGATTCATGATTCAATTCATGATTCATGATTCAATTCATGATTCATGATTCAATTCATGATTCATGATTCAATTCATGATTCATGATACATGATTCAATTCATGATTCATGATACATGATTCAATTCATGATTCATTTCATGATTCATGATTCATGATTTATGAATCAATTCATGATTCATGATTCATTTAATGATTCATGATTCATGATTCAATTCATGATTTATGAATCGATTTATGATTAATGATTCATGAATCATGATTCAATTCATGATTCATGATTCAATTCATGATTCATGAATCATGATTTGATTCATGATTTATGATTCATGATTCATGATTCAATTCATGATTCACGATTCATGATTCAATTCATGACTCATGATTCATGATTCATGATTCATGATTTAATTCATGATTCATGATTCAATTCATGATTCATTTCATGATTCATGATTTATGATTAAATTCATGATTCATGATTCAATTCATGATTCATGATTCATGATTTAATTCATGATTCAATTCATGATTCATGATTCAATTCATGATTCATGATACATGATTCAATTCATGATTCATTTCATTAATCATGATTCATGATTCAATTCATGATTCATGATTAAATTCATGATTCATGATTTAATTCATGATTCATGATTTAATTAATGATTCATGATGCAATTCATAATTCATTTAATGATTCATGATTTATGATTCAATTCATGATTTATGATTCGATTCATGATTCATGATTCATGAATCATGATTCGATTCATGAATCATGATTCGATTCATGATTCGTGATTCATGAATCATGATTCGATTCATGATTCATGATTCATGAATCATGATTTGATTCATGATTCATGATTCATGATTTATGATTCAATTCATGATTTATGATTCGATTCATGATTCATTTAATGATTCATGATTTATGATTCAATTCATGATTTATGATTCGATTCATGATTCAATTCATGATTCATGATTCAATTCATGATTCATGATTTAATTCATGATTCATGATTCAATTCATGATTCATTTAATGATTCATGATTCATGATTTATGAATCAATTCATGATTCATGATTCATTTAATGATTCATGATTCATGATTCAATTCATGATTTATGAATCGATTTATGATTAATGATTCATGAATCATGATTCAATTCATGATTCATGATTCAATTCATGATTCATGAATCATGATTTGATTCATGATTTATGATTCATGATTCATGATTCAATTCATGATTCACGATTCATGATTCAATTCATGACTCATGATTCATGATTCATGATTCATGATTTAATTCATGATTCATGATTCAATTCATGATTCATTTCATGATTCATGATTTATGATTAAATTCATGATTCATGATTCAATTCATGATTCATGATTCATGATTTAATTCATGATTCAATTCATGATTCATGATTCAATTCATGATTCATGATACATGATTCAATTCATGATTCATTTCATTAATCATGATTCATGATTCAATTCATGATTCATGATTAAATTCATGATTCATGATTTAATTCATGATTCATGAATCATGATTTGATTCATGATTCATGATTCATGAATCATGATTCAATTCATGATTCATGATTCATGAATCATGATTCATTTAATGATTCATGATTTATGATTCAATTCATGATTTATGATTCGATTCATGATTCATGATTCATGAATCATGATTCGATTCATGAATCATGATTCGATTCATGATTCGTGATTCATGAATCATGATTCGATTCATGATTCATGATTCATGAATCATGATTTGATTCATGATTCATGATTCATGATTTATGATTCAATTCATGATTTATGATTCGATTCATGATTCATTTAATGATTCATGATTTATGATTCAATTCATGATTTATGATTCGATTCATGATTCAATTCATGATTCATGATTCAATTCATGATTCATGATTTAATTCATGATTCATGATTCAATTCATGATTCATTTAATGATTCATGATTTATGATTCAGTTGATGATTTATGATTCGATTCATGATTCATGATTCATGAATCATGATTCGATTCATGATTCATGATTCATGAATCATGATTGATGATTTATGATTTATGAATCATGATTCATGATTCATGAATCATGATTTATTTCATGATTCATGATTCATGATTCAATTAATGATTCATGATTCAATTTATGACTCATGATTCAATTCATGGTTAGTGATTTAATTAATGATTCATTTAATGATTCATGATTTATGATTCAATTCATGATTTATGATTTGATTCATTATTCATGATTTATGAATCATGATTCAATTCATGATTCATGATTCATGAATCATAATTCAATTCTTGATTCATGATTCATAAATCATGATTCAATTCATGATTTTCATGAATCATGATTCGATTCATGATTGATGATTCATGATTCAAATCATGTTTACATTCATGAATCATGATTCAATTCATAATTCATGATTCAATTCATGATTCATGATTCAATTCATGATTCGTGATTCATGGTTCAATTCATGATTCAATTCATGATTCATGATTCATGATTCATTTCATGATTCATGATTCAATTCATGATTAAATTCATGATTCATGATTCAATTCATGATTCATGATTCATGATTTAATTCATGATTCAATTCATGATTCATGATTCAATTCATGATTCATGATACATGATTCAATTCATGATTCATTTCATTAATCATGATTCATGATTCATGATTCAATTCATGATTCATGATTCAATTCATGATTCATGATTTAATTCATGATTCATGATGCAATTCATAATTCATTTAATGATTCATGATTTATGATTCAATTCATGATTTATGATTCGATTCATGATTCTTGATTCATGAATCATGATTCGATTCATGATTCATGATTCATGAATCTTGATTCGATTCATGAATCATGATTCGATTCTTGATTCATGATTCATGAATCATGATTCGATTCATGATTCATAATTCGATTCCTGATTCGATTCATGAATCATGATTCATGAATCATGATTGAATTCATGATTCAAGATTCATGATTCAATTCATGATTCATATTTCATTAATCAATTCATGATTCATTAATTGATTCATGATTCATGATTCATTATTCATGATTCAATTCATGGTTCATGATTCATGAGTCATGATTCAATTCATGAATCATGATTCGATTCATGATTCATGATTCATGATTTATGATTCATGATTCAATTCATGATTCATGATTCAATTCATGATTCATGATTCAATTCATGATTCATGATTCAATATATGATTCATGATACATGATTCAATTCATGATTCATGATACATGATTCAATTCATGATTCATGATTCATGATTTATGAATCAATTCATGATTCATGATTCATTTAATGATTCATGATTCATGATTCAATTCATGATTTATGAATCGATTTATGATTAATGATTCATGAATCATGATTCAATTCAAGATTCATGATTCAATTCATGATTCATGAATCATGATTTGATTCATGATTTATGATTCATGATTCATGATTCAATTCATGATTCACGATTCATGATTCAATTCATGACTCATGATTCATGATTCATGATTCATGATTTAATTCATGATTCATGATTCAATTCATGATTCATTTCATGATTCATGATTTATGATTAAATTCATGATTCATGATTCAATTCATGATTCATGATTCATGATTTAATTCATGATTCAATTCATGATTCATGATTCAATTCATGATTCATGATACATGATTCAATTCATGATTCATTTCATTAATCATGATTCATGATTCAATTCATGATTCATGATTAAATTCATGATTCATGATTTAATTCATGATTCATGATTTAATTAATGATTCATGATGCAATTCATAATTCATTTAATGATTCATGATTTATGATTCAATTCATGATTTATGATTCGATTCATGATTCTTGATTCATGAATCATGATTCGATTCATGATTCATGAATCGTGATTCGATTCATGAATCATGATTCGATTCATGATTCATGATTCATGATTCAATATATGATTCAATTCATGATTAATGATTCAAATCATAATTCATGATTCATGATTCAATTCATGATTCATGATTCAATTCATGACTCATGATTCAATTCATGATTCATTTCATGATTCATTATTTATGATTCAATTCATGATTTATGATTCGATTCATGATTCATGAATCATGATTCGATTCATAATTCATGATTCATGAATCATGATTCATGATTTATGATTTATGAATCATGATTCTTGATTCATGAATCATGATTTGATTCATGATTCATGATTTATGAATCATGATTCAATTCATGATTCATGATTCAATTCATGATTCATGATTTGATTCATGATTTATGATTAAATTCATGATTTATGATTCGATTCATGATTCATGAATCATGATTAGATTCATGATTCATGAATCATGATTCGATTTATGATTCATGATTCAGGAATCATGATTCGATTCATGATTCAGGAATCATAATTCGATTCATGATTCAATTCATGATTCATGATTCATGATTTGATTCATGATTTATGATTCATGATTCATGATTCAATTCATGATTTATGATTTATGATTCATGATTCATGATTCATGATTCAATTCATGATTCAATTCATGATTCATGATTCAATTCATGATTCATGATTCAAGATTCAATTCATGATTCATGATTTGATTCATGATTTATGATTCATGATTCATGATTCAATTCATGATTCATGATTTGATTCATGATTTATGATTCATGATTCATGATTCAATTCATGATTCAATTCATGATTCAATTCATGATTCATGATTCATGATTCAATTCATGATTCAATTCATGATTCAATTCATGATTCAATTCATGATTCATGATTCATGATTCAATTAATGATTTAATTCATGATTCATGATTCAATTCATGATTCATGATTCATAATTCAATTCATGATTCATGATTCAATTCATGACTCATGATTCATGATTCAATTCATGATTCATGATTCATAATTCAATTCATGATTCATGATTCAATTCATGACTCATGATTCATGATTTAATTCATGATTCATGATTCAATTCATGATTCATTTCATGATTCATGATTTATGATTAAATTCATGATTTATAATTCGATTCATGATTCATGAATCATGATTCAATTCATGATTCATGATTCATGAATCATGATTCGATTTATGATTCAGGAATCATGATTCGATACATGATTCATGATTCATGATTCAATTCATGATTCATGATTCATGATTTGATTCATGATTTATGATTCATGATTCATGATTCATGATTCATGATTTGATTCATGATTTATGATTCATGATTCATGATTCATGATTCAATTCATGATTCATGATTCAATTCATGACTCATGATTCAATTCATGATTCATGATTCAAATCATGATTCATGTTTTAATTCATGATTCATTTAATGATTCATGATTTATGATTTGATTCATGATTCATGATTTATGAATCATGATACGATTCATGATTCATGATTCATAAATCATGGTTCGTTTCATGATTCATGATTCATCATTCAATTCATGATTCATGATTTAATTCATGATTCAATTCATAATTCATGATTCAATTCATGATTCATGATTCAATTCATGACTCATGATTCATGATTTAATTCATGATTCATGATTCAATTCATGATTCATTTCATGATTCATGATTTATGATTAAATTCATGATTTATAATTCGATTCATGATTCATGAATCATGATTCAATTCATGATTCATGATTCATGAATCATGATTCGATTTATGATTCAGGAATCATGATTCGATACATGATTCAATTCATGATTCATGATTTGATTCATGATTTATGATTCATGATTCATGATTCATGATTTGATTCATGATTTATGATTCATGATTCATGATTTAATTCATGATTCAATTCATGATTCATGATACATGATTCAATTCATGATTCATTTCATGATTCATGATTCATGATTTAATTCATGATTCAATTCATGATTCAATTCATGATTCATGATTCATGATTTAATTCATGATTCAATTCATGATTCATGATTTAATTCATGATTCATGATTTAATTCATGATTCATGATGCAATTCATAATTCATTTAATGATTCATAATTTATGATTCAATTCATGATTTATGATTCGATTCATGATTCATGATATATGAATCATGATACGATTCATGATTCATGATTCATAAATCATGGTTCGATTCATGATTCATGATTCAATTCATGATTCATGATACATGATTCAATTCATGATTCATTTCATGATTCATGATTCATGATTCAATTCATGATTCATGATTCAAATTATGACTTATGATTCAATTCATGATTCATGATTCAATTCATGATTTATGATTCAATTCATGATTCTTTTAATGATTCATGATTTATGATTCAATTCATGATTTATGATTCGATTCATGATTCATGATTCATAAATCATCATTCGATTCATGATAAATGTTTTATGAATCATGATTCGATTCATGATTCATGATTCATGAATCATGATTCGATTCATGATTTATGAATCATGATTCAATTCATGATTCATGATTCGATTCATGATTCATGATTCATGATTGAATTCATGATTCATGATTCGATTCATGATTCATGATTCAATTCATGATTCATTTCATGATTCATGATTCATGATTCAATTCATGATTCATGATTCAATTCATGATTCATGATTCAATTCATGACTCATAATTCATTTCATGATTCATGATTCAATTCATGATTCATGTTTTAATTCATGATTCATTTAATGATTCATGATTTATGATTCAATTCATGATTTATGATTCGATTAATGATTTATGATTCATGAATCATGATTCGATTCATGATTCATGATTTATGAATCATGATACGATTCATGATTCATAGTTAATGATTCATGATTCAATTCATGATTCATGATTCAATTCATGATTCATGATTCAATTCATGATTCAATTCATGATTCATGATTCAATTCATGATTCATGATTCAATTCATGATTCATGATTCAATTCATGATTCAATGATTCATGATTTAATTCATGATTCATGAATTATTATTCGATTCATGATTTATGATTCAATTCATGATTCATGATTCATGATTCATGATTCAATTCATGATTCATGATTTAAATTATGATTCAATTCATGATTCATGATTCAATTCATGATTCAGGAATCATGATTCGATTCATGATTCATGATTCATGATTCAATTCATGATTTAATTCATGATTCATGATTCAATTCATGATTCATGATTCATGATTTGATTCATGATTTATGACTCATGATTCATGATTCAATTCATGATTCATGATTTGATTTATGATTCCTGATTCATGATTCATGATTTGATTCATGATTTATGACTCATAATTCATGATTCAATTCATGATTCATGATTTGATTCATGATTTATGATTCATGATTCATGATTCAATTCATGATTCAATTCATGATTCATGATTCATGATTCAATTCATGATTCATGATTCAATTCATGATTCATGATTCAATTCATGATTCATTTTATGATTCATGATTCATGATTCAATTCATGATTCATGATACATGATTCAATTCATGATTTATGAATCGATTTATGATTAATGATTCATGAATCATGATTCAATTCATAATTCATGATACATGATTCAATTCATGATTCATGATTCATGATTTAATTCATGATTTATGATTCATGATTCATGATTCAATTCATGATTCATGATTGAATTCATGATTCACGATTCATGATTCAATTCATGACTCATGATTCATGATTCATGATTTAATTCATGATTCATGATTCAATTCATGATTCATTTCATGATTCATGATTTATGATTAAATTCATGATTTATGATTCGATTCATGATTCATGAATCATGATTCGATTCATGATTCATAATTCATGATTCGATTTATGATTCATGATTCAGGAATCATGATTCGATTCATGATTCATGATTCAATTCATGATTCATGATTCATGATTCATGATTCAATTCATGATTCAAATCATGATTCATGATTCGATTCATGATTCATGATTCAATTCATGATTCATTTCATGATTCATGATTCATGATTCAATTCATGATTCATGATTCAATTCATGATTCATGATACATGATTCAATTCATGATTCATTTCATGATTCATGATTCATGATTCATGATTCATTTAATGATTCATGATTCATGATTCAATTCATGATTTATGAATCGATTTATGATTAATGATTCATGAATCATGATTCAATTCATAATTCATGATACATGATTCAATTCATGATTCATTTCTTGATTCATGATTCATGATTCAATTCATGATTCATGATTTAATTCATGATTCATGATTTGATTCATGATTTATGATTCATGATTCATGATTCAATTCATGATTCATGATTGAATTCATGATTCACGATTCATGATTCAATTCATGACTCCTGATTCATGATTCATGATTTAATTCATGATTCATGATTTAATTCATGATTCATGATTCAATTCATGATTCATTTCATGATTCATGATTTATGATTAAATTCATGATTTATGATTCGATTCATGATTCATGAATCATGATTCGATTCATGATTTATGAATCATGATTCGATTTATGATTCATGATTCAGGAATCATGATTCGATTCATGATTCATGATTCAATTCATGATTCATGATTCATGATTCAATTCATGATTCAATTCATGATTCATGATTCAATTCATGATTCAAGATAAATGATTTGATTCATGATTTATGATGCATGATTCATGATTCAATTCATGATTCATGATTTGATTCATGATTTATGATTCATGATTCATGATTCAATTCATGATTCATGATTCAATTCATGATTCATGATTCAATTCATGATTCATAGTTCATGATTCATGATTCAATTCATGATTCATGATTCAATTCATGATTCAATTCATGATTCATGATTCAATTCATGATTCATGATTCAATTCATGATTCAATGATTCATGATTTAATTCATGATTCATGATTCATTATTCGATTCATGATTTATGATTCAATTCATGATTCATGATTCATGATTCATGATTCAATTCATGATTCATGATTTAAATTATGATTCAATTCATGATTCATGATTCAATTCATGATTCAGGAATCATGATTCGATTCATGATTCATGATTCATGATTCAATTCATGATTCAATTCATGATTCATGATTCAATTCATGATTCAATTCATGATTCATGATTCAATACATGATTCATGATTCATGATTCAATTCATGATTCATGATTTGATTCATGATTTATGATTCATGATTCATGATTCATGATTCAATTCATGATTCAATTCATGATTCATGAATCAATTCATGATTCAATTCATGATTCATGATTCATGATTCAATTCATGATTAAATTCATGATTTAATTCATGATTCATGATTCATGATTCAATTCCTGATTCATGATTCATGATTCAATTCATGATTTAATTCATGATTCATGATTCAATTCATGATTCATGATTCTTGATTCAATTCATGATTCATGATTCAATTCATGACTCATGATTCATGATTTAATTCATGATTCATGATTCAATTCATGATTCATTTCATGATTCATGATTTATGATTAAATTCATGATTTATAATTCCATTCATGATTCATGAATCATGATTCAATTCATGATTCATGATTCATGAATCATGATTCGATTTATGATTCAGGAATCATGATTCGATACATGATTCATGATTCAATTCATGATTCATGATTCCATTCATGATTCATGATTCCATTCATGACTCATGATTCCATTCATGACTCATGATTCAATTCATGATTCATGATTCAATTCATGATTCATTTAATGATTCATGATTTATGATTCGATTCATGATTCATGATTTATGAATCATGATACAAATTATGATTCATGATTCATAAATCATCATTCGATTCATGATTCATGTTTTATGAATCATGATTCGATTCATGATTCATGAATCATCATTCGATTCATGATTTATGAATTATGATTCAATTCATGATTCATGATTCGATTCATGATTCATGATTCATGATTGAATTCATGATTCATGATTCGATTCATGATTCATGATTCAATTCATGATTCATTTCATGATTCATGATTCATGATTCAATTCATGATTCATGATTCAATTCATGACTCATAATTCATTTCATGATTCATGATTCAATTCATAATTCATGTTTTAATTCATGATTCATTTAATGATTCATGATTTATGATTCAATTCATGATTCAATTCATGATTCATGATTCATGATTCAACTCATGATTTATGATTAATGATTTGATTCATGATTTATGACTCATGATTCATGATTCAATTCATGATTCATGATTTGATTCATGATTTATGATTCATGATTCATGATTCATGATTCAATTCATGATTCAATTCATGATTCATGATTCAATTCATGATTCAATTCATGATTCATGATTCATGATTCAATTTATGATTCAATTCATGATTTAATTCATGATTCATGATTCATGATTCAATTCATGATTCATGATTCATGATTCAATTCATGATTTAATTCATGATTCATGATTCAATTCATGATTCATGATTCAATTCATGATTCATGATTCATGAATCATGATTCGATTTATGATTCAGGAATCATGATTTGATACATGATTCATGATTCATGATTCAATTTATGATTCATGATTCATGATTCAATTTATGATTCATGATTCATGATTTGATTCATGATTTATGATTCATGATTCATGATTCAATTCATGATTCATGATTCAATTCATGATTCATGATTCCATTCATGACTCATGATTCCATTCATGACTCATGATTCAATTCATGATTCATGATTCAATTCATGATTCATTTAATGATTCATGATTTATGATTCGATTCATGATTCATGATTTATGAATCATGATACGATTCATGATTCATGATTCATAAATCATGGTTCGATTCATGATTAATGATTCAATTCATGATTCATGATACATGATTCAATTCATGATTCAATTTCATGATTCATGATTCATGATTCAATTCATGATTCATGATTCAAATTATAATTCATGATTCAATTCATGATTCTTTTAATGATTCATGATTTATGATTCAATTCATGATTTATGATTCGATTCATGATTCATGATTCATAAATCATCATTCGATTCATGATTCATGTTTTATGAATCATGATTTGATTCATGATTCATGATTCATGAATCATGATTCGATTCATGATTTATGAATTATGATTCAATTCATGATTCATGATTCGATTCATGATTCATGATTGAATTCATGATTCATGATTCGATTCATGATTCATGATTCAATTCATGATTCATTTCATGATTCATGATTCATGATTCAATTCATGATTCATGATTCAATTCATGACTCATAATTCATTTCATGATTCATAATTCAATTCAAAATTTATGTTTTAATTCATGATTCATTTAATGATTCATGATTTATGATTCAATTCATGATTTATGATTCGATTCATGATTTATGATTCATGAATCATAATTTGATTCATGATTCATGATTTATGAATCATGATACGATTCATGATTCATAGTTCATGATTCATGATTCAATTCATGATTCATGATTCAATTCATGATTTATGATTCAATTCATGATTCGATTCATGATTCATGATTCAATTCATGATTCATGATTCATTATTCGATTCATGATTTATGATTCAATTCATGATTCATGATTCATGATTCAATTCATGATTCATGATTTAAATTATGATTCAATTCATGATTCATGATTCAATTCATGATTCATGATTCAATTCATGATTCATGATTCATGATCCAATTCATGATTCATGATTCATGATTCAATTCATGATTCAATTCATGATTCATGATTCAATTCATGATTCACGATTTATGATTCAATTCATGATTCATGATTCAATTCGTGATTCATGTTTTAATTCATGATTCATTTAATGATTCATGATTTATGATTCGATTCATGATTCATAAATCATGGTTCGATTCATGATTCATGATTTAATTCATGATTCATGATACATGATTCAATTCATGATTCATTTCATGATTCATGACTCATGATTCAATTCATGATTCATGATTCAATTCATAATTCATGATTCAATTCATGATTCTTTTAATGATTCATGATTTAAGATTCAATTCATGATTTATGATTCGATTCATGATTCATGATTCATAAATCATCATTCGATTCATGATTCATGTTTTATGAATCATGATTCGATTCGTGATTCATGAATCATGATTCGATTCATGATTTATGAATCATGATTCAATTCATGATTCATGATTCGATTCATGATTCATGATTCATGATTGAATTCATGATTCATGATTCGATTCATGATTCATGATTCATGATTCAATTCATGATTCAATTTCATGATTCATGATTCATGATTCAATTCATGATTCATGATTCAAATTATAATTCATGATTCAATTCATGATTCTTTTAATGATTCATGATTTATGATTCAATTCATGATTTATGATTCGATTCATGATTCATGATTCATAAATCATCATTCGATTCATGATTCATGTTTTATGAATCATGATTTGATTCATGATTCATGATTCATGAATCATGATTCGATTCATGATTTATGAATTATGATTCAATTCATGATTCATGATTCGATTCATGATTCATGATTGAATTCATGATTCATGATTCGATTCATGATTCATGATTCAATTCATGATTCATTTCATGATTCATGATTCATGATTCAATTCATGATTCATGATTCAATTCATGACTCATAATTCATTTCATGATTCATAATTCAATTCATAATTCATGTTTTAATTCATGATTCATTTAATGATTCATGATTTATGATTCAATTCATGATTTATGATTCGATTCATGATTTATGATTCATGAATCATAATTTGATTCATGATTCATGATTTATGAATCATGATACGATTCATGATTCATAGTTCATGATTCATGATTCAATTCATGATTCATGATTCAATTCATGATTTATGATTCAATTCATGATTCGATTCATGATTCATGATTCAATTCATGATTCATGATTCATTATTCGATTCATGATTTATGATTCAATTCATGATTCATGATTCATGATTCAATTCATGATTCATGATTTAAATTATGATTCAATTCATGATTCATGATTCAATTCATGATTCATGATTCAATTCATGATTCATGATTCATGATCCAATTCATGATTCATGATTCATGATTCAATTCATGATTCAATTCATGATTCATGATTCAATTCATGATTCACGATTTATGATTCAATTCATGATTCATGATTCAATTCGTGATTCATGTTTTAATTCATGATTCATTTAATGATTCATGATTTATGATTCGATTCATGATTCATAAATCATGGTTCGATTCATGATTCATGATTTAATTCATGATTCATGATACATGATTCAATTCATGATTCATTTCATGATTCATGACTCATGATTCAATTCATGATTCATGATTCAATTCATAATTCATGATTCAATTCATGATTCTTTTAATGATTCATGATTTAAGATTCAATTCATGATTTATGATTCGATTCATGATTCATGATTCATAAATCATCATTCGATTCATGATTCATGTTTTATGAATCATGATTCGATTCGTGATTCATGATTCATGAATCATGATTCGATTCATGATTTATGAATCATGATTCAATTCATGATTCATGATTCGATTCATGATTCATGATTCATGATTGAATTCATGATTCATGATTCGATTCATGATTCATGATTCATGATTCAATTCATGATTCATTTCATGATTCATGATTCATGATTCAATTCATGATTCATGATTCAATTCATGATTCATGATTCAATTCATGACTCATAATTAATTTCATGATTCATGATTCAATTCATGATTCATGTTTTAATTCATGATTCATTTAATGATTCATGATTTAAGATTCAATTCATGATTTATGATTCGATTCATGATTCATGATTCATAAATCATCATTCGATTCATGATTCATGTTTTATGAATCATGATTCGATTCGTAATTCATGATTCATGAATCATGATTCGATTCATGATTTATGAATCATGATTCAATTCATGATTCATGATTCGATTCATGATTCATGATTCATGATTGAATTCATGATTCATGATTCGATTCATGATTCATGATTCATGATTCAATTCATGATTCATTTCATGATTCATGATTCATGATTCAATTCATGATTCATGATTCAATTCATGATTCATGATTCAATTCATGACTCATAATTAATTTCATGATTCATGATTCAATTCATGATTCATGTTTTAATTCATGATTCATTTAATGATTCATGATTTATGATTCAATTCATGATTTATGATTCGATTCATGATTCATGATTTAATTCATGATTCATGATTTAATTCATGATTCATGATTTAATTCATGATTCATGATTTATGATTCAATTCATGGTTCATGATTCAATTCATGATTCATGTTTTAATTCATGATTCATTTAATGATTCATGATTTATGATTCAATTCATGATTTATGATTCAATTCATGATTCATGATTCATGAATCATGATTCGATTCATGATTCATGATTTATGAATCTTGATACGATTCATGATTCAATTCATGATTCAATTCATGATTCATGATTTAATTCATGATTCATGATTAAATTCATGATTCATGATTTAATTCATGATTCATATTTCATGATTCAATTCATGATTCATAATTCATGATTCAATTCATGATTCATGATTCATGATTCAATTCACGATTCAATTCATGATTCAATTCGTGATTCATGATTCAATTCATGATTCATTTCATGATTCATGATTTATGATTCAATTCATGATTCATGATTCAATTCATGATTCAATGATTCATGATTTAATTCATGATTCATGATTCATTATTCGATTCATGATTTATGATTCAATTCATGATTCATGATTCATGATTCATGATTCAATTCATGATTCATGATTTAAATTATGATTCAATTCATGATTCATGATTTAATTCATGATTCATGATTCAATTCATGATTAATGATTCATGATTCAATTCATGATTCATGATTCATGATTGAATTCATGATTCAATTCATGATTCATGATTCAATTCATGATTCACGATTCATGATTCAATTCATGATTCATGATTCAATTCATGATTCATAATTCATGATTCAATTCATGATTCATAATTCATGATTCAATTCATGATTCATGATTCAATTCATGATTCATGATTCAATTCATGATTCATGATTCAATTCATGATTCATGATTCAATTTATGATTCATGATTCAATTCATGATTTAATTCATGATTCATGATTCAATTCATGATTCATGATTCAATTCATGATTCAATTCATGATTCATGATTCAATTCATGATTCATGATTCAATTCATGATTCAATTCATGATTCAATGCATGATTCATGATTCAATTCATGATTCAATTCATGATTCATGATTCAATTCATGATTCAATGATTCATGATTTAATTCATGATTCATGATTTATGATTCAATTCATGATTCATGATTCAATTCATGATTCATGTTTTAATTCATGATTCATTTAATGATTCATGATTTATGATTCAATTCATGATTTATGATTCAATTCATGATTCATGAATCATGATTCGATTCATGATTCATGATTTATGAATCATGTTACGATTCATGATTCAATTCATGATTCATGATTCAATTCATGATTCAATTCATGATTAATGATTCAATTCATGATTCATGATTTAATTCATGATTCATGATTCATGATTAAATTCATGATTCATGATTTAATTCATGATTCATGATTCATAAATTATGATTCAATTCATGATTCATGAATCATGATTCAATTCATGATTCATGATTCATGATTCAATTCATGATTCATGATTCATAATTCAATTCATGATTCATGATTCATAATTCAATTCATGACTCATGATTCAATTCATGATTCATTTCATGATTCATGATTTATGATTCGATTCATGATTCATGAATCATGATTCGATTCATGATTCATGAATCATGATTTATGATTTATGAATCATGATTCATGATTTATGAATCATGATTCAATTCATGATTCATGATTCAATTCATGATTCATGATTTGATTCATGATTCAATTCATGATTCATGATTTGATTCATGATTCATGATTCAATTCATGATTCATGATTCAATTCATGACTCATGATTCATGATTTTAATTATGATTCATTTAATGATTCATGATTTATGATTCAATTCATGATTTAGGATTCGATTCATGATTCATAATTCATGAATCATGATTCAATTCTTGATTCATGATTCATAAATTTTGATTCAATTCATGATTCATAAATCATGATTCGATTCCTGATTCATGATTCATGATTAAAATCATGATTTAATTCATGAATCATGATTTATTTCATGATTCATGATTCATTTCATGATTCATGATTCATGATTCAATTCATGATTCATGATTCAATTCATGATTCAATTCATGATTCATGATTCAATTCATAATTCATGATTCATGATTCAATTTATGATTCATGATTCAATTCATGATTTATGATTCAATTCATGATTCATGATTCATGATTCAATTCATGATTCCTGATTCATGATTCAATTCATGATTCATGATTCAATTCATGATTCAATTCATAATTCATGATTTACGTCATGATTCATGATTCAATTCATGATTAATGATTTATGATTCAATTCATGATTCATTTCATGATTCATGATTTATGATTAAATTCATGATTTATGATTCGATTCATGATTCATGAATCATGATTAGATTCATGATTCATGAATCCTGATTCGATTTATGATTCATGATTCATGATTTTATTCATGATTTATGATTCATGATTAAATTCATGATTCATGATTTAATTCATGATTCATATTTCATGATTCAATTCATGATTCATAATTCATGATTCAATTCATGATTCATGATTCATGATTCAATTCATGAGTCATGAATCATGATTCAATTCTTGATTCATTAATCATAAATTATGATTCAATTCATGATCCATGAATCATAATTCATGATTCAAATCATGATTTAATACATGAATCATGATTTATTTCATGATTCGTGATTCATTTCATGATTCATGATTCAATTCATGATTCATGATTCAATTCATGATTCAATTCATAATTCATGATTTAATTCATGATTCATGATTCAATTCATGATTAATGATTTATGATTCAATTCATGATTCATTTCATGATTCATGATTTATGATTAAATTCATGATTTATGATTCGATTCATGATTCATGAATCATGATTAGATTCATGATTCATGAATCCTGATTCGATTTATGATTCATGATTCATGATTTTATTCATGATTTATGATTCATGATTCATGATTCAATTCATGATTCATGATTCATGATTTGATTCATGATTTATGATTCAATTCATGAATTATGATTCAATTCATTATTCATGATTCATGATTTGATTCATGATTTATGATTCATGATTCATGATTTGATTCATGATTTATGATTTATGATTCATGATTCATGATTCAATTCATGATTCATGATTCAATTCATGATTCATGATTTAATTCATGATTCATGTTTTAATTCATGATTCATTTAATGATTCATGATTTATGATTCAATTCATGATTCATGTTTTAATTCATGATTCATGATTCATGAATCATGAATCGCTTCATGATTCATGATTTATGAATCATGATACGATTCATGATTCATGATTCATAAATCATGGTTCGATTCATGATTCATGATTCATGATTCAGTTCATGACTCAATACATGATTCATGATTCAATTCATGATTCAATTCATGATTCATGATTCATGTTTCATAATTCAATTCATGATTCATGATTCAATTCATGATTCATGATTCATGATTTAATTCATGATTCATTATTCGATTCATGATTCATGATTCAATTCATGATTCCTGATTCATGATTTATGTATCATGATTTATGATTCAATTCATGATTCATGATTCAATTCATGATTCAATTCATGATTCAATTCATGACTCATGATTCAATTCATGATTCATGATTTAATTCATGATTCATGATTCATGATTAAATTCATGATTCATGATTAAATTCATGATTCATGATTTAATTCATGATTCATATTTCATGATTCAATTCATGATTCATAATTCATGATTCAATTCATGATTCATGATTCATGATTCAATTCATGATTCATGATTCATGATTCAATTCATGACTCATGATTCAATTCATGATTCATTTAATGATTCATGATTTATGATTCAATTCATGATTTAGGATTCGATTCATGATTCATGAGTCATGAATCATGATTCAATTCTTGATTCATTAATCATAAATTATGATTCAATTCATGATCCATGAATCATGATTCATGATTCAAATCATGATTTAATTCATGAATCATGATTTATTTCATGATTCGTGATTCATTTCATGATTCATGATTCAATTCATGATTCATGATTCAATTCATGATTCAATTCATGATTCATGATTCAATTCATAATTCATGAATCATGTTTCAATTCATGATTTATGATTCAATTCATGATTCAATTCATGATTCATGATTCAATTCATGATTCATGATTCATGATTCAATTCATGATTCCTGATTCATGATTCAATTAATGATTCATGATTCAATTCATGATTCAATTCATAATTCATGATTCAATTCATGATTCATGATTCAATTCATGACTCATGATTCAATTCATGACTCATGATTCAATTCATGATTCATGATTCAATTCATGATTCATGATTTATGAATTATGATACGATTCATGATTCATAATTCATGATTCATGTTTCAATTCATGATTCATGATTCAATTCATGATTCAATTCAAGATTCAATTCATGATTCATGATTTATGATTCAATTCATGATTCCTAATTCATGATTCATGATTCATGATTCATGATTCAATTCATGATTCAATTCATGATTCATGATTCAATTCATTATTCATGATTCAATTCATGATTCATTATTCATGATTCAATTCATGATTCATGATTTAATTCATGATTCATGATTCATGATTCAATTAATGATTTAATTCAATTCATGATTCATGATTCAATTCATGATTCAATTCATGATTCATGATTCAATTCATGATTCATGATTCAATTCATGATTCATGATTCAAGATTCATGATTTAATTCATGATTCATGATTCAATTCATGATTCATGATTCAATTTATGATTCAATTCATGATTCAATTCATGATACGATTCATGATTCAATTCATGATTCAATTCATGATTCATGATTCAATTCATGATTCATGATTCAATTCATGATTCAATTCATGATTCCATTCATGATTCATGATTCAATTCATGATTCATGATTCAATTCAAGATTCATTATTCAATTCATGATTCATGATTCAATTCATGATTCAATTCATGATTCATGATTCAATTCATGATTCAATTCATGATTCAATTCATGATTCATTATTCAATTCATGATTCATGATTCAATTCAAGATTCATTATTCAATTCATGATTCATGATTCAATTCATGATTCAATTCATGATTCATGATTCAATTCATGATTCAATTCATGATTCAATTCATGATTCATGATTCAATTCATGATTCATGATTCAATTCATGATTCATGATTCAATTCATGATTCAATTCATGATTCATGATTCAATTCATGATTCATGATTCAATTCATGATTCAATTCATGATTCATGATTCAATTCATGATTCAATGATTCATGATTTAATTCATTATTCATGATTTATGATTCAATTCATGATTCATGATTCAATTCATGATTCATGTTTTAATTCATGATTCATGATTTATGAATCATGATACGATTCATGATTCAATTCATGATTCATGATTCAATTCATGATTCATGATTTATGATTCAATTCATGATTTATGATTCAATTCATGATTCATGATTTATGAATCATGATACGATTCATGATTCAATTCATGATTCATGATTCAATTCATGATTCAATTCATGATTCATGATTCAATTCATGATTCATGATTTAATTCATGATTCAATTCATGATTCATGATTTAATTCATGATTCATATTTCATGATTCAATTCATGATTCATAATTCATGATTCAATTCATGATTCATGATTCAATTCATGATTCATGATTCATAATTCAATTCATGACTCATGATTCAATTCATGATTCATTTCATGATTCATGATTTATGATTCAATTCATGATTTATGATTCGATTCATGATTCATGAATCATGATTCGATTCATGATTCATGAATCATGATTTATGATTTATGAATCATGATTCATGATTCATGATTCATGAATCCTGATTTATGATTTATGAATCATGATTCATGATTCATGATTTATGAATCATGATTCAATTCATGAATCATTATTTAATTCATGATTCATGATTCGATTCATGATTCAATTCATGATTCATGATTTGATTCATGATTCATGATTCAATTCATGATTCATGATTCAATTCATGATTCATGATTCAATTCATGACTCATGATTCATGATTTTAATTATGATTCATTTAATGATTCATGATTTATGATTCAATTCATGATTTAGGATTCGATTCATGATTCATGAGTCATGAATCATGATTGGATTCATGATTCATGAATCATGATTCGATTCATGATTCATGAATCATGATTCAATTCTTGATTCATGATTCATAAATTATGATTCAATTCATGATTCATGAATCATGATTCATGATTCAAATCATGATTTAATTCATGAATCATGATTTATTTCATGATTCATTTCATGATTCATGATTCATGATTCAATTCATGATTCATGATTCAATTCATGATTCAATTCATGATTCATGATTTAATTCATAATTCATGAATCATGATTTAATTCATGATTCATGATTCAATTTATGATTCAATTCATGATTCATGATTCATGATTCAATTCATGATTCCTGATTCATGATTCAATTCATGATTCAATTCATGATTCATGATTCATGATTCAATTCATGACTCATGATTCAATTCATGACTCATGATTCAATTAATGTTTCATGATTCAATTCATGATTCATGATTTATGAATTATGATACGATTCATGATTCATAATTCATGATTCATGTTTCAATTCATGATTCATGATTCAATTCATGATTCAATTCATGATTCATGATTTATGATTCAATTCATGATTATTAAATTCATGATTCATGATTCATAATTCAATTCATGATTCATGATTCAATTCATGATTCAATTCATGATTCATGATTCAATTCATGATTCATGATTCATGATTCAATTCATGATTCATGATTCAATTCATGATTCATGATTCAATTAATGATTCAATTCATGATTCAATTCATGATTCATGATTCATGATTCAATTCATGATTCATTTCATGATTCATGATTCATGATTTGTTTCATGATTTATGCTTCATGATTCAATTCATGATTCATGATTCAATTCATGACTTATGATTCAATTCATGATTCATGATTCAATTCATGATTCATGTTTTAATTCATGATTCATTTAATGAAATATGATTTATGATTCAATTCATGATTCATGTTTTAATTCATGATTCATTTAATGATTCATGATTTATGATTCAATTCATGATTCATGTTTTAATTCATGATTCATTTAATGATTCATGATTTATGATTCAATTCATGATTCATGATTCATGAATCATGATTCGATTCATGATTCATGATTTATGAATCATGATACGATTCATAATTCAATTCATGATTAATGATTCAATTCATGATTCAATTCATGATTCATGATTCAATTCATGATTCAATTCATGATTCAATTCATGATTCATGATTCAATTCATGATTCAATTCATGATTCATGATTCAATTCATGATTCATGATTCAATTCATTATTCAATTCATGATTCATGATTCAATTCATGATTAAATTCATGATTCATGATTCAATTCATGATTCATGATTCAATTCAT
>JAVHZZ010000468.1:30000-43134 GCA_036250195.1 Mixophyes australis | reverse complement strand
AACCCTAACCCTAACCCTAACCCTAACCCTAACCCTAACCCTAACCCTAACCCTAACCCTAACCCTAACCCTAACCCTAACCCTAACCCTAACCCTAACCCTAACCCTAACCCTAACCCTAACCCTAACCCTAACCCTAACCCTAACCCTAACCCTAACCCTAACCCTAACCCTAACCCTAACCCTAACCCTAACCCTAACCCTAACCCTAACCCTAACCCTAACCCTAACCCTAACCCTAACCCTAACCCTAACCCTAACCCTAACCCTAACCCTAACCCTAACCCTAACCCTAACCCTAACCCTAACCCTAACCCTAACCCTAACCCTAACCCTAACCCTAACCCTAACCCTAACCCTAACCCTAACCCTAACCCTAACCCTAACCCTAACCCTAACCCTAACCCTAACCCTAACCCTAACCCTAACCCTAACCCTAACCCTAACCCTAACCCTAACCCTAACCCTAACCCTAACCCTAACCCTAACCCTAACCCTAACCCTAACCCTAACCCTAACCCTAACCCTAACCCTAACCCTAACCCTAACCCTAACCCTAACCCTAACCCTAACCCTAACCCTAACCCTAACCCTAACCCTAACCCTAACCCTAACCCTAACCCTAACCCTAACCCTAACCCTAACCCTAACCCTAACCCTAACCCTAACCCTAACCCTAACCCTAACCCTAACCCTAACCCTAACCCTAACCCTAACCCTAACCCTAACCCTAACCCTAACCCTAACCCTAACCCTAACCCTAACCCTAACCCTAACCCTAACCCTAACCCTAACCCTAACCCTAACCCTAACCCTAACCCTAACCCTAACCCTAACCCTAACCCTAACCCTAACCCTAACCCTAACCCTAACCCTAACCCTAACCCTAACCCTAACCCTAACCCTAGACCCTAACCCTAACCCTAACCCTAACCCTAACCCTAACCCTAACCCTAACCCTAACCCTAACCCTAACCCTAACCCTAACCCTAACCCTAACCCTAACCCTAACCCTAACCCTAACCCTAACCCTAACCCTAACCCTAACCCTAACCCTAACCCTAACCCTAACCCTAACCCTAACCCTAACCCTAACCCTAACCCTAACCCTAACCCTAACCCTAACCCTAACCCTAACCCTAACCCTAACCCTAACCCTAACCCTAACCCTAACCCTAACCCTAACCCTAACCCTAACCCTAACCCTAACCCTAACCCTAACCCTAACCCTAACCCTAACCCTAACCCTAACCCTAACCCTAACCCTAACCCTAACCCTAACCCTAACCCTAACCCTAACCCTAACCCTAACCCTAACCCTAACCCTAACCCTAACCCTAACCCTAACCCTAACCCTAACCCTAACCCTAACCCTAACCCTAACCCTAACCCTAACCCTAACCCTAACCCTAACCCTAACCCTAACCCTAACCCTAACCCTAACCCTAACCCTAACCCTAACCCTAACCCTAACCCTAACCCTAACCCTAACCCTAACCCTAACCCTAACCCTAACCCTAACCCTAACCCTAACCCTAACCCTAACCCTAACCCTAACCCTAACCCTAACCCTAACCCTAACCCTAACCCTAACCCTAACCCTAACCCTAACCCTAACCCTAACCCTAACCCTAACCCTAACCCTAACCCTAACCCTAACCCTAACCCTAACCCTAACCCTAACCCTAACCCTAACCCTAACCCTAACCCTAACCCTAACCCTAACCCTAACCCTAACCCTAACCCTAACCCTAACCCTAACCCTAACCCTAACCCTAACCCTAACCCTAACCCTAACCCTAACCCTAACCCTAACCCTAACCCTAACCCTAACCCTAACCCTAACCCTAACCCTAACCCTAACCCTAACCCTAACCCTAACCCTAACCCTAACCCTAACCCTAACCCTAACCCTAACCCTAACCCTAACCCTAACCCTAACCCTAACCCTAACCCTAACCCTAACCCTAACCCTAACCCTAACCCTAACCCTAACCCTAACCCTAACCCTAACCCTAACCCTAACCCTAACCCTAACCCTAACCCTAACCCTAACCCTAACCCTAACCCTAACCCTAACCCTAACCCTAACCCTAACCCTAACCCTAACCCTAACCCTAACCCTAACCCTAACCCTAACCCTAACCCTAACCCTAACCCTAACCCTAACCCTAACCCTAACCCTAACCCTAACCCTAACCCTAACCCTAACCCTAACCCTAACCCTAACCCTAACCCTAACCCTAACCCTAACCCTAACCCTAACCCTAACCCTAACCCTAACCCTAACCCTAACCCTAACCCTAACCCTAACCCTAACCCTAACCCTAACCCTAACCCTAACCCTAACCCTAACCCTAACCCTAACCCTAACCCTAACCCTAACCCTAACCCTAACCCTAACCCTAACCCTAACCCTAACCCTAACCCTAACCCTAACCCTAACCCTAACCCTAACCCTAACCCTAACCCTAACCCTAACCCTAACCCTAACCCTAACCCTAACCCTAACCCTAACCCTAACCCTAACCCTAACCCTAACCCTAACCCTAACCCTAACCCTAACCCTAACCCTAACCCTAACCCTAACCCTAACCCTAACCCTAACCCTAACCCTAACCCTAACCCTAACCCTAACCCTAACCCTAACCCTAACCCTAACCCTAACCCTAACCCTAACCCTAACCCTAACCCTAACCCTAACCCTAACCCTAACCCTAACCCTAACCCTAACCCTAACCCTAACCCTAACCCTAACCCTAACCCTAACCCTACCCTAACCCTAACCCTAACCCTAACCCTAACCCTAACCCTAACCCTAACCCTAACCCTAACCCTAACCCTAACCCTAACCCTAACCCTAACCCTAACCCTAACCCTAACCCTAACCCTAACCCTAACCCTAACCCTAACCCTAACCCTAACCCTAACCCTAACCCTAACCCTAACCCTAACCCTAACCCTAACCCTAACCCTAACCCTAACCCTAACCCTAACCCTAACCCTAACCCTAACCCTAACCCTAACCCTAACCCTAACCCTAACCCTAACCCTAACCCTAACCCTAACCCTAACCCTAACCCTAACCCTAACCCTAACCCTAACCCTAACCCTAACCCTAACCCTAACCCTAACCCTAACCCTAACCCTAACCCTAACCCTAACCCTAACCCTAACCCTAACCCTAACCCTAACCCTAACCCTAACCCTAACCCTAACCCTAACCCTAACCCTAACCCTAACCCTAACCCTAACCCTAACCCTAACCCTAACCCTAACCCTAACCCTAACCCTAACCCTAACCCTAACCCTAACCCTAACCCTAACCCTAACCCTAACCCTAACCCTAACCCTAACCCTAACCCTAACCCTAACCCTAACCCTAACCCTAACCCTAACCCTAACCCTAACCCTAACCCTAACCCTAACCCTAACCCTAACCCTAACCCTAACCCTAACCCTAACCCTAACCCTAACCCTAACCCTAACCCTAACCCTAACCCTAACCCTAACCCTAACCCTAACCCTAACCCTAACCCTAACCCTAACCCTAACCTAACCCTAACCCTAACCCTAACCCTAACCCTAACCCTAACCCTAACCCTAACCCTAACCCTAACCCTAACCCTAACCCTAACCCTAACCCTAACCCTAACCCTAACCCTAACCCTAACCCTAACCCTAACCCTAACCCTAACCCTAACCCTAACCCTAACCCTAACCCTAACCCTAACCCTAACCCTAACCCTAACCCTAACCCTAACCCTAACCCTAACCCTAACCCTAACCCTAACCCTAACCCTAACCCTAACCCTAACCCTAACCCTAACCCTAACCCTAACCCTAACCCTAACCCTAACCCTAACCCTAACCCTAACCCTAACCCTAACCCTAACCCTAACCCTAACCCTAACCCTAACCCTAACCCTAACCCTAACCCTAACCCTAACCCTAACCCTAACCCTAACCCTAACCCTAACCCTAACCCTAACCCTAACCCTAACCCTAACCCTAACCCTAACCCTAACCCTAACCCTAACCCTAACCCTAACCCTAACCCTAACCCTAACCCTAACCCTAACCCTAACCCTAACCCTAACCCTAACCCTAACCCTAACCCTAACCCTAACCCTAACCCTAACCCTAACCCTAACCCTAACCCTAACCCTAACCCTAACCCTAACCCTAACCCTAACCCTAACCCTAACCCTAACCCTAACCCTAACCCTAACCCTAACCCTAACCCTAACCCTAACCCTAACCCTAACCCTAACCCTAACCCTAACCCTAACCCTAACCCTAACCCTAACCCTAACCCTAACCCTAACCCTAACCCTAACCCTAACCCTAACCCTAACCCTAACCCTAACCCTAACCCTAACCCTAACCCTAACCCTAACCCTAACCCTAACCCTAACCCTAACCCTAACCCTAACCCTAACCCTAACCCTAACCCTAACCCTAACCCTAACCCTAACCCTAACCCTAACCCTAACCCTAACCCTAACCCTAACCCTAACCCTAACCCTAACCCTAACCCTAACCCTAACCCTAACCCTAACCCTAACCCTAACCCTAACCCTAACCCTAACCCTAACCCTAACCCTAACCCTAACCCTAACCCTAACCCTAACCCTAACCCTAACCCTAACCCTAACCCTAACCCTAACCCTAACCCTAACCCTAACCCTAACCCTAACCCTAACCCTAACCCTAACCCTAACCCTAACCCTAACCCTAACCCTAACCCTAACCCTAACCCTAACCCTAACCCTAACCCTAACCCTAACCCTAACCCTAACCCTAACCCTAACCCTAACCCTAACCCTAACCCTAACCCTAACCCTAACCCTAACCCTAACCCTAACCCTAACCCTAACCCTAACCCTAACCCTAACCCTAACCCTAACCCTAACCCTAACCCTAACCCTAACCCTAACCCTAACCCTAACCCTAACCCTAACCCTAACCCTAACCCTAACCCTAACCCTAACCCTAACCCTAACCCTAACCCTAACCCTAACCCTAACCCTAACCCTAACCCTAACCCTAACCCTAACCCTAACCCTAACCCTAACCCTAACCCTAACCCTAACCCTAACCCTAACCCTAACCCTAACCCTAACCCTAACCCTAACCCTAACCCTAACCCTAACCCTAACCCTAACCCTAACCCTAACCCTAACCCTAACCCTAACCCTAACCCTAACCCTAACCCTAACCCTAACCCTAACCCTAACCCTAACCCTAACCCTAACCCTAACCCTAACCCTAACCCTAACCCTAACCCTAACCCTAACCCTAACCCTAACCCTAACCCTAACCCTAACCCTAACCCTAACCCTAACCCTAACCCTAACCCTAACCCTAACCCTAACCCTAACCCTAACCCTAACCCTAACCCTAACCCTAACCCTAACCCTAACCCTAACCCTAACCCTAACCCTAACCCTAACCCTAACCCTAACCCTAACCCTAACCCTAACCCTAACCCTAACCCTAACCCTAACCCTAACCCTAACCCTAACCCTAACCCTAACCCTAACCCTAACCCTAACCCTAACCCTAACCCTAACCCTAACCCTAACCCTAACCCTAACCCTAACCCTAACCCTAACCCTAACCCTAACCCTAACCCTAACCCTAACCCTAACCCTAACCCTAACCCTAACCCTAACCCTAACCCTAACCCTAACCCTAACCCTAACCCTAACCCTAACCCTAACCCTAACCCTAACCCTAACCCTAACCCTAACCCTAACCCTAACCCTAACCCTAACCCTAACCCTAACCCTAACCCTAACCCTAACCCTAACCCTAACCCTAACCCTAACCCTAACCCTAACCCTAACCCTAACCCTAACCCTAACCCTAACCCTAACCCTAACCCTAACCCTAACCCTAACCCTAACCCTAACCCTAACCCTAACCCTAACCCTAACCCTAACCCTAACCCTAACCCTAACCCTAACCCTAACCCTAACCCTAACCCTAACCCTAACCCTAACCCTAACCCTAACCCTAACCCTAACCCTAACCCTAACCCTAACCCTAACCCTAACCCTAACCCTAACCCTAACCCTAACCCTAACCCTAACCCTAACCCTAACCCTAACCCTAACCCTAACCCTAACCCTAACCCTAACCCTAACCCTAACCCTAACCCTAACCCTAACCCTAACCCTAACCCTAACCCTAACCCTAACCCTAACCCTAACCCTAACCCTAACCCTAACCCTAACCCTAACCCTAACCCTAACCCTAACCCTAACCCTAACCCTAACCCTAACCCTAACCCTAACCCTAACCCTAACCCTAACCCTAACCCTAACCCTAACCCTAACCCTAACCCTAACCCTAACCCTAACCCTAACCCTAACCCTAACCCTAACCCTAACCCTAACCCTAACCCTAACCCTAACCCTAACCCTAACCCTAACCCTAACCCTAACCCTAACCCTAACCCTAACCCTAACCCTAACCCTAACCCTAACCCTAACCCTAACCCTAACCCTAACCCTAACCCTAACCCTAACCCTAACCCTAACCCTAACCCTAACCCTAACCCTAACCCTAACCCTAACCCTAACCCTAACCCTAACCCTAACCCTAACCCTAACCCTAACCCTAACCCTAACCCTAACCCTAACCCTAACCCTAACCCTAACCCTAACCCTAACCCTAACCCTAACCCTAACCCTAACCCTAACCCTAACCCTAACCCTAACCCTAACCCTAACCCTAACCCTAACCCTAACCCTAACCCTAACCCTAACCCTAACCCTAACCCTAACCCTAACCCTAACCCTAACCCTAACCCTAACCCTAACCCTAACCCTAACCCTAACCCTAACCCTAACCCTAACCCTAACCCTAACCCTAACCCTAACCCTAACCCTAACCCTAACCCTAACCCTAACCCTAACCCTAACCCTAACCCTAACCCTAACCCTAACCCTAACCCTAACCCTAACCCTAACCCTAACCCTAACCCTAACCCTAACCCTAACCCTAACCCTAACCCTAACCCTAACCCTAACCCTAACCCTAACCCTAACCCTAACCCTAACCCTAACCCTAACCCTAACCCTAACCCTAACCCTAACCCTAACCCTAACCCTAACCCTAACCCTAACCCTAACCCTAACCCTAACCCTAACCCTAACCCTAACCCTAACCCTAACCCTAACCCTAACCCTAACCCTAACCCTAACCCTAACCCTAACCCTAACCCTAACCCTAACCCTAACCCTAACCCTAACCCTAACCCTAACCCTAACCCTAACCCTAACCCTAACCCTAACCCTAACCCTAACCCTAACCCTAACCCTAACCCTAACCCTAACCCTAACCCTAACCCTAACCCTAACCCTAACCCTAACCCTAACCCTAACCCTAACCCTAACCCTAACCCTAACCCTAACCCTAACCCTAACCCTAACCCTAACCCTAACCCTAACCCTAACCCTAACCCTAACCCTAACCCTAACCCTAACCCTAACCCTAACCCTAACCCTAACCCTAACCCTAACCCTAACCCTAACCCTAACCCTAACCCTAACCCTAACCCTAACCCTAACCCTAACCCTAACCCTAACCCTAACCCTAACCCTAACCCTAACCCTAACCCTAACCCTAACCCTAACCCTAACCCTAACCCTAACCCTAACCCTAACCCTAACCCTAACCCTAACCCTAACCCTAACCCTAACCCTAACCCTAACCCTAACCCTAACCCTAACCCTAACCCTAACCCTAACCCTAACCCTAACCCTAACCCTAACCCTAACCCTAACCCTAACCCTAACCCTAACCCTAACCCTAACCCTAACCCTAACCCTAACCCTAACCCTAACCCTAACCCTAACCCTAACCCTAACCCTAACCCTAACCCTAACCCTAACCCTAACCCTAACCCTAACCCTAACCCTAACCCTAACCCTAACCCTAACCCTAACCCTAACCCTAACCCTAACCCTAACCCTAACCCTAACCCTAACCCTAACCCTAACCCTAACCCTAACCCTAACCCTAACCCTAACCCTAACCCTAACCCTAACCCTAACCCTAACCCTAACCCTAACCCTAACCCTAACCCTAACCCTAACCCTAACCCTAACCCTAACCCTAACCCTAACCCTAACCCTAACCCTAACCCTAACCCTAACCCTAACCCTAACCCTAACCCTAACCCTAACCCTAACCCTAACCCTAACCCTAACCCTAACCCTAACCCTAACCCTAACCCTAACCCTAACCCTAACCCTAACCCTAACCCTAACCCTAACCCTAACCCTAACCCTAACCCTAACCCTAACCCTAACCCTAACCCTAACCCTAACCCTAACCCTAACCCTAACCCTAACCCTAACCCTAACCCTAACCCTAACCCTAACCCTAACCCTAACCCTAACCCTAACCCTAACCCTAACCCTAACCCTAACCCTAACCCTAACCCTAACCCTAACCCTAACCCTAACCCTAACCCTAACCCTAACCCTAACCCTAACCCTAACCCTAACCCTAACCCTAACCCTAACCCTAACCCTAACCCTAACCCTAACCCTAACCCTAACCCTAACCCTAACCCTAACCCTAACCCTAACCCTAACCCTAACCCTAACCCTAACCCTAACCCTAACCCTAACCCTAACCCTAACCCTAACCCTAACCCTAACCCTAACCCTAACCCTAACCCTAACCCTAACCCTAACCCTAACCCTAACCCTAACCCTAACCCTAACCCTAACCCTAACCCTAACCCTAACCCTAACCCTAACCCTAACCCTAACCCTAACCCTAACCCTAACCCTAACCCTAACCCTAACCCTAACCCTAACCCTAACCCTAACCCTAACCCTAACCCTAACCCTAACCCTAACCCTAACCCTAACCCTAACCCTAACCCTAACCCTAACCCTAACCCTAACCCTAACCCTAACCCTAACCCTAACCCTAACCCTAACCCTAACCCTAACCCTAACCCTAACCCTAACCCTAACCCTAACCCTAACCCTAACCCTAACCCTAACCCTAACCCTAACCCTAACCCTAACCCTAACCCTAACCCTAACCCTAACCCTAACCCTAACCCTAACCCTAACCCTAACCCTAACCCTAACCCTAACCCTAACCCTAACCCTAACCCTAACCCTAACCCTAACCCTAACCCTAACCCTAACCCTAACCCTAACCCTAACCCTAACCCTAACCCTAACCCTAACCCTAACCCTAACCCTAACCCTAACCCTAACCCTAACCCTAACCCTAACCCTAACCCTAACCCTAACCCTAACCCTAACCCTAACCCTAACCCTAACCCTAACCCTAACCCTAACCCTAACCCTAACCCTAACCCTAACCCTAACCCTAACCCTAACCCTAACCCTAACCCTAGACCCTAACCCTAACCCTAACCCTAACCCTAACCCTAACCCTAACCCTAACCCTAACCCTAACCCTAACCCTAACCCTAACCCTAACCCTAACCCTAACCCTAACCCTAACCCTAACCCTAACCCTAACCCTAACCCTAACCCTAACCCTAACCCTAACCCTAACCCTAACCCTAACCCTAACCCTAACCCTAACCCTAACCCTAACCCTAACCCTAACCCTAACCCTAACCCTAACCCTAACCCTAACCCTAACCCTAACCCTAACCCTAACCCTAACCCTAACCCTAACCCTAACCCTAACCCTAACCCTAACCCTAACCCTAACCCTAACCCTAACCCTAACCCTAACCCTAACCCTAACCCTAACCCTAACCCTAACCCTAACCCTAACCCTAACCCTAACCCTAACCCTAACCCTAACCCTAACCCTAACCCTAACCCTAACCCTAACCCTAACCCTAACCCTAACCCTAACCCTAACCCTAACCCTAACCCTAACCCTAACCCTAACCCTAACCCTAACCCTAACCCTAACCCTAACCCTAACCCTAACCCTAACCCTAACCCTAACCCTAACCCTAACCCTAACCCTAACCCTAACCCTAACCCTAACCCTAACCCTAACCCTAACCCTAACCCTAACCCTAACCCTAACCCTAACCCTAACCCTAACCCTAACCCTAACCCTAACCCTAACCCTAACCCTAACCCTAACCCTAACCCTAACCCTAACCCTAACCCTAACCCTAACCCTAACCCTAACCCTAACCCTAACCCTAACCCTAACCCTAACCCTAACCCTAACCCTAACCCTAACCCTAACCCTAACCCTAACCCTAACCCTAACCCTAACCCTAACCCTAACCCTAACCCTAACCCTAACCCTAACCCTAACCCTAACCCTAACCCTAACCCTAACCCTAACCCTAACCCTAACCCTAACCCTAACCCTAACCCTAACCCTAACCCTAACCCTAACCCTAACCCTAACCCTAACCCTAACCCTAACCCTAACCCTAACCCTAACCCTAACCCTAACCCTAACCCTAACCCTAACCCTAACCCTAACCCTAACCCTAACCCTAACCCTAACCCTAACCCTAACCCTAACCCTAACCCTAACCCTAACCCTAACCCTAACCCTAACCCTAACCCTAACCCTAACCCTAACCCTAACCCTAACCCTAACCCTAACCCTAACCCTAACCCTAACCCTAACCCTAACCCTAACCCTAACCCTAACCCTAACCCTAACCCTAACCCTAACCCTAACCCTAACCCTAACCCTAACCCTAACCCTAACCCTAACCCTAACCCTAACCCTAACCCTAACCCTAACCCTAACCCTAACCCTAACCCTAACCCTAACCCTAACCCTAACCCTAACCCTAACCCTAACCCTAACCCTAACCCTAACCCTAACCCTAACCCTAACCCTAACCCTAACCCTAACCCTAACCCTAACCCTAACCCTAACCCTAACCCTAACCCTAACCCTAACCCTAACCCTAACCCTAACCCTAACCCTAACCCTAACCCTAACCCTAACCCTAACCCTAACCCTAACCCTAACCCTAACCCTAACCCTAACCCTAACCCTAACCCTAACCCTAACCCTAACCCTAACCCTAACCCTAACCCTAACCCTAACCCTAACCCTAACCCTAACCCTAACCCTAACCCTAACCCTAACCCTAACCCTAACCCTAACCCTAACCCTAACCCTAACCCTAACCCTAACCCTAACCCTAACCCTAACCCTAACCCTAACCCTAACCCTAACCCTAACCCTAACCCTAACCCTAACCCTAACCCTAACCCTAACCCTAACCCTAACCCTAACCCTAACCCTAACCCTAACCCTAACCCTAACCCTAACCCTAACCCTAACCCTAACCCTAACCCTAACCCTAACCCTAACCCTAACCCTAACCCTAACCCTAACCCTAACCCTAACCCTAACCCTAACCCTAACCCTAACCCTAACCCTAACCCTAACCCTAACCCTAACCCTAACCCTAACCCTAACCCTAACCCTAACCCTAACCCTAACCCTAACCCTAACCCTAACCCTAACCCTAACCCTAACCCTAACCCTAACCCTAACCCTAACCCTAACCCTAACCCTAACCCTAACCCTAACCCTAACCCTAACCCTAACCCTAACCCTAACCCTAACCCTAACCCTAACCCTAACCCTAACCCTAACCCTAACCCTAACCCTAACCCTAACCCTAACCCTAACCCTAACCCTAACCCTAACCCTAACCCTAACCCTAACCCTAACCCTAACCCTAACCCTAACCCTAACCCTAACCCTAACCCTAACCCTAACCCTAACCCTAACCCTAACCCTAACCCTAACCCTAACCCTAACCCTAACCCTAACCCTAACCCTAACCCTAACCCTAACCCTAACCCTAACCCTAACCCTAACCCTAACCCTAACCCTAACCCTAACCCTAACCCTAACCCTAACCCTAACCCTAACCCTAACCCTAACCCTAACCCTAACCCTAACCCTAACCCTAACCCTAACCCTAACCCTAACCCTAACCCTAACCCTAACCCTAACCCTAACCCTAACCCTAACCCTAACCCTAACCCTAACCCTAACCCTAACCCTAACCCTAACCCTAACCCTAACCCTAACCCTAACCCTAACCCTAACCCTAACCCTAACCCTAACCCTAACCCTAACCCTAACCCTAACCCTAACCCTAACCCTAACCCTAACCCTAACCCTAACCCTAACCCTAACCCTAACCCTAACCCTAACCCTAACCCTAACCCTAACCCTAACCCTAACCCTAACCCTAACCCTAACCCTAACCCTAACCCTAACCCTAACCCTAACCCTAACCCTAACCCTAACCCTAACCCTAACCCTAACCCTAACCCTAACCCTAACCCTAACCCTAACCCTAACCCTAACCCTAACCCTAACCCTAACCCTAACCCTAACCCTAACCCTAACCCTAACCCTAACCCTAACCCTAACCCTAACCCTAACCCTAACCCTAACCCTAACCCTAACCCTAACCCTAACCCTAACCCTAACCCTAACCCTAACCCTAACCCTAACCCTAACCCTAACCCTAACCCTAACCCTAACCCTAACCCTAACCCTAACCCTAACCCTAACCCTAACCCTAACCCTAACCCTAACCCTAACCCTAACCCTAACCCTAACCCTAACCCTAACCCTAACCCTAACCCTAACCCTAACCCTAACCCTAACCCTAACCCTAACCCTAACCCTAACCCTAACCCTAACCCTAACCCTAACCCTAACCCTAACCCTAACCCTAACCCTAACCCTAACCCTAACCCTAACCCTAACCCTAACCCTAACCCTAACCCTAACCCTAACCCTAACCCTAACCCTAACCCTAACCCTAACCCTAACCCTAACCCTAACCCTAACCCTAACCCTAACCCTAACCCTAACCCTAACCCTAACCCTAACCCTAACCCTAACCCTAACCCTAACCCTAACCCTAACCCTAACCCTAACCCTAACCCTAACCCTAACCCTAACCCTAACCCTAACCCTAACCCTAACCCTAACCCTAACCCTAACCCTAACCCTAACCCTAACCCTAACCCTAACCCTAACCCTAACCCTAACCCTAACCCTAACCCTAACCCTAACCCTAACCCTAACCCTAACCCTAACCCTAACCCTAACCCTAACCCTAACCCTAACCCTAACCCTAACCCTAACCCTAACCCT
>JAVHZZ010000468.1:15000-25000 GCA_036250195.1 Mixophyes australis | reverse complement strand
ACCCTAACCCTAACCCTAACCCTAACCCTAACCCTAACCCTAACCCTAACCCTAACCCTAACCCTAACCCTAACCCTAACCCTAACCCTAACCCTAACCCTAACCCTAACCCTAACCCTAACCCTAACCCTAACCCTAACCCTAACCCTAACCCTAACCCTAACCCTAACCCTAACCCTAACCCTAACCCTAACCCTAACCCTAACCCTAACCCTAACCCTAACCCTAACCCTAACCCTAACCCTAACCCTAACCCTAACCCTAACCCTAACCCTAACCCTAACCCTAACCCTAACCCTAACCCTAACCCTAACCCTAACCCTAACCCTAACCCTAACCCTAACCCTAACCCTAACCCTAACCCTAACCCTAACCCTAACCCTAACCCTAACCCTAACCCTAACCCTAACCCTAACCCTAACCCTAACCCTAACCCTAACCCTAACCCTAACCCTAACCCTAACCCTAACCCTAACCCTAACCCTAACCCTAACCCTAACCCTAACCCTAACCCTAACCCTAACCCTAACCCTAACCCTAACCCTAACCCTAACCCTAACCCTAACCCTAACCCTAACCCTAACCCTAACCCTAACCCTAACCCTAACCCTAACCCTAACCCTAACCCTAACCCTAACCCTAACCCTAACCCTAACCCTAACCCTAACCCTAACCCTAACCCTAACCCTAACCCTAACCCTAACCCTAACCCTAACCCTAACCCTAACCCTAACCCTAACCCTAACCCTAACCCTAACCCTAACCCTAACCCTAACCCTAACCCTAACCCTAACCCTAACCCTAACCCTAACCCTAACCCTAACCCTAACCCTAACCCTAACCCTAACCCTAACCCTAACCCTAACCCTAACCCTAACCCTAACCCTAACCCTAACCCTAACCCTAACCCTAACCCTAACCCTAACCCTAACCCTAACCCTAACCCTAACCCTAACCCTAACCCTAACCCTAACCCTAACCCTAACCCTAACCCTAACCCTAACCCTAACCCTAACCCTAACCCTAACCCTAACCCTAACCCTAACCCTAACCCTAACCCTAACCCTAACCCTAACCCTAACCCTAACCCTAACCCTAACCCTAACCCTAACCCTAACCCTAACCCTAACCCTAACCCTAACCCTAACCCTAACCCTAACCCTAACCCTAACCCTAACCCTAACCCTAACCCTAACCCTAACCCTAACCCTAACCCTAACCCTAACCCTAACCCTAACCCTAACCCTAACCCTAACCCTAACCCTAACCCTAACCCTAACCCTAACCCTAACCCTAACCCTAACCCTAACCCTAACCCTAACCCTAACCCTAACCCTAACCCTAACCCTAACCCTAACCCTAACCCTAACCCTAACCCTAACCCTAACCCTAACCCTAACCCTAACCCTAACCCTAACCCTAACCCTAACCCTAACCCTAACCCTAACCCTAACCCTAACCCTAACCCTAACCCTAACCCTAACCCTAACCCTAACCCTAACCCTAACCCTAACCCTAACCCTAACCCTAACCCTAACCCTAACCCTAACCCTAACCCTAACCCTAACCCTAACCCTAACCCTAACCCTAACCCTAACCCTAACCCTAACCCTAACCCTAACCCTAACCCTAACCCTAACCCTAACCCTAACCCTAACCCTAACCCTAACCCTAACCCTAACCCTAACCCTAACCCTAACCCTAACCCTAACCCTAACCCTAACCCTAACCCTAACCCTAACCCTAACCCTAACCCTAACCCTAACCCTAACCCTAACCCTAACCCTAACCCTAACCCTAACCCTAACCCTAACCCTAACCCTAACCCTAACCCTAACCCTAACCCTAACCCTAACCCTAACCCTAACCCTAACCCTAACCCTAACCCTAACCCTAACCCTAACCCTAACCCTAACCCTAACCCTAACCCTAACCCTAACCCTAACCCTAACCCTAACCCTAACCCTAACCCTAACCCTAACCCTAACCCTAACCCTAACCCTAACCCTAACCCTAACCCTAACCCTAACCCTAACCCTAACCCTAACCCTAACCCTAACCCTAACCCTAACCCTAACCCTAACCCTAACCCTAACCCTAACCCTAACCCTAACCCTAACCCTAACCCTAACCCTAACCCTAACCCTAACCCTAACCCTAACCCTAACCCTAACCCTAACCCTAACCCTAACCCTAACCCTAACCCTAACCCTAACCCTAACCCTAACCCTAACCCTAACCCTAACCCTAACCCTAACCCTAACCCTAACCCTAACCCTAACCCTAACCCTAACCCTAACCCTAACCCTAACCCTAACCCTAACCCTAACCCTAACCCTAACCCTAACCCTAACCCTAACCCTAACCCTAACCCTAACCCTAACCCTAACCCTAACCCTAACCCTAACCCTAACCCTAACCCTAACCCTAACCCTAACCCTAACCCTAACCCTAACCCTAACCCTAACCCTAACCCTAACCCTAACCCTAACCCTAACCCTAACCCTAACCCTAACCCTAACCCTAACCCTAACCCTAACCCTAACCCTAACCCTAACCCTAACCCTAACCCTAACCCTAACCCTAACCCTAACCCTAACCCTAACCCTAACCCTAACCCTAACCCTAACCCTAACCCTAACCCTAACCCTAACCCTAACCCTAACCCTAACCCTAACCCTAACCCTAACCCTAACCCTAACCCTAACCCTAACCCTAACCCTAACCCTAACCCTAACCCTAACCCTAACCCTAACCCTAACCCTAACCCTAACCCTAACCCTAACCCTAACCCTAACCCTAACCCTAACCCTAACCCTAACCCTAACCCTAACCCTAACCCTAACCCTAACCCTAACCCTAACCCTAACCCTAACCCTAACCCTAACCCTAACCCTAACCCTAACCCTAACCCTAACCCTAACCCTAACCCTAACCCTAACCCTAACCCTAACCCTAACCCTAACCCTAACCCTAACCCTAACCCTAACCCTAACCCTAACCCTAACCCTAACCCTAACCCTAACCCTAACCCTAACCCTAACCCTAACCCTAACCCTAACCCTAACCCTAACCCTAACCCTAACCCTAACCCTAACCCTAACCCTAACCCTAACCCTAACCCTAACCCTAACCCTAACCCTAACCCTAACCCTAACCCTAACCCTAACCCTAACCCTAACCCTAACCCTAACCCTAACCCTAACCCTAACCCTAACCCTAACCCTAACCCTAACCCTAACCCTAACCCTAACCCTAACCCTAACCCTAACCCTAACCCTAACCCTAACCCTAACCCTAACCCTAACCCTAACCCTAACCCTAACCCTAACCCTAACCCTAACCCTAACCCTAACCCTAACCCTAACCCTAACCCTAACCCTAACCCTAACCCTAACCCTAACCCTAACCCTAACCCTAACCCTAACCCTAACCCTAACCCTAACCCTAACCCTAACCCTAACCCTAACCCTAACCCTAACCCTAACCCTAACCCTAACCCTAACCCTAACCCTAACCCTAACCCTAACCCTAACCCTAACCCTAACCCTAACCCTAACCCTAACCCTAACCCTAACCCTAACCCTAACCCTAACCCTAACCCTAACCCTAACCCTAACCCTAACCCTAACCCTAACCCTAACCCTAACCCTAACCCTAACCCTAACCCTAACCCTAACCCTAACCCTAACCCTAACCCTAACCCTAACCCTAACCCTAACCCTAACCCTAACCCTAACCCTAACCCTAACCCTAACCCTAACCCTAACCCTAACCCTAACCCTAACCCTAACCCTAACCCTAACCCTAACCCTAACCCTAACCCTAACCCTAACCCTAACCCTAACCCTAACCCTAACCCTAACCCTAACCCTAACCCTAACCCTAACCCTAACCCTAACCCTAACCCTAACCCTAACCCTAACCCTAACCCTAACCCTAACCCTAACCCTAACCCTAACCCTAACCCTAACCCTAACCCTAACCCTAACCCTAACCCTAACCCTAACCCTAACCCTAACCCTAACCCTAACCCTAACCCTAACCCTAACCCTAACCCTAACCCTAACCCTAACCCTAACCCTAACCCTAACCCTAACCCTAACCCTAACCCTAACCCTAACCCTAACCCTAACCCTAACCCTAACCCTAACCCTAACCCTAACCCTAACCCTAACCCTAACCCTAACCCTAACCCTAACCCTAACCCTAACCCTAACCCTAACCCTAACCCTAACCCTAACCCTAACCCTAACCCTAACCCTAACCCTAACCCTAACCCTAACCCTAACCCTAACCCTAACCCTAACCCTAACCCTAACCCTAACCCTAACCCTAACCCTAACCCTAACCCTAACCCTAACCCTAACCCTAACCCTAACCCTAACCCTAACCCTAACCCTAACCCTAACCCTAACCCTAACCCTAACCCTAACCCTAACCCTAACCCTAACCCTAACCCTAACCCTAACCCTAACCCTAACCCTAACCCTAACCCTAACCCTAACCCTAACCCTAACCCTAACCCTAACCCTAACCCTAACCCTAACCCTAACCCTAACCCTAACCCTAACCCTAACCCTAACCCTAACCCTAACCCTAACCCTAACCCTAACCCTAACCCTAACCCTAACCCTAACCCTAACCCTAACCCTAACCCTAACCCTAACCCTAACCCTAACCCTAACCCTAACCCTAACCCTAACCCTAACCCTAACCCTAACCCTAACCCTAACCCTAACCCTAACCCTAACCCTAACCCTAACCCTAACCCTAACCCTAACCCTAACCCTAACCCTAACCCTAACCCTAACCCTAACCCTAACCCTAACCCTAACCCTAACCCTAACCCTAACCCTAACCCTAACCCTAACCCTAACCCTAACCCTAACCCTAACCCTAACCCTAACCCTAACCCTAACCCTAACCCTAACCCTAACCCTAACCCTAACCCTAACCCTAACCCTAACCCTAACCCTAACCCTAACCCTAACCCTAACCCTAACCCTAACCCTAACCCTAACCCTAACCCTAACCCTAACCCTAACCCTAACCCTAACCCTAACCCTAACCCTAACCCTAACCCTAACCCTAACCCTAACCCTAACCCTAACCCTAACCCTAACCCTAACCCTAACCCTAACCCTAACCCTAACCCTAACCCTAACCCTAACCCTAACCCTAACCCTAACCCTAACCCTAACCCTAACCCTAACCCTAACCCTAACCCTAACCCTAACCCTAACCCTAACCCTAACCCTAACCCTAACCCTAACCCTAACCCTAACCCTAACCCTAACCCTAACCCTAACCCTAACCCTAACCCTAACCCTAACCCTAACCCTAACCCTAACCCTAACCCTAACCCTAACCCTAACCCTAACCCTAACCCTAACCCTAACCCTAACCCTAACCCTAACCCTAACCCTAACCCTAACCCTAACCCTAACCCTAACCCTAACCCTAACCCTAACCCTAACCCTAACCCTAACCCTAACCCTAACCCTAACCCTAACCCTAACCCTAACCCTAACCCTAACCCTAACCCTAACCCTAACCCTAACCCTAACCCTAACCCTAACCCTAACCCTAACCCTAACCCTAACCCTAACCCTAACCCTAACCCTAACCCTAACCCTAACCCTAACCCTAACCCTAACCCTAACCCTAACCCTAACCCTAACCCTAACCCTAACCCTAACCCTAACCCTAACCCTAACCCTAACCCTAACCCTAACCCTAACCCTAACCCTAACCCTAACCCTAACCCTAACCCTAACCCTAACCCTAACCCTAACCCTAACCCTAACCCTAACCCTAACCCTAACCCTAACCCTAACCCTAACCCTAACCCTAACCCTAACCCTAACCCTAACCCTAACCCTAACCCTAACCCTAACCCTAACCCTAACCCTAACCCTAACCCTAACCCTAACCCTAACCCTAACCCTAACCCTAACCCTAACCCTAACCCTAACCCTAACCCTAACCCTAACCCTAACCCTAACCCTAACCCTAACCCTAACCCTAACCCTAACCCTAACCCTAACCCTAACCCTAACCCTAACCCTAACCCTAACCCTAACCCTAACCCTAACCCTAACCCTAACCCTAACCCTAACCCTAACCCTAACCCTAACCCTAACCCTAACCCTAACCCTAACCCTAACCCTAACCCTAACCCTAACCCTAACCCTAACCCTAACCCTAACCCTAACCCTAACCCTAACCCTAACCCTAACCCTAACCCTAACCCTAACCCTAACCCTAACCCTAACCCTAACCCTAACCCTAACCCTAACCCTAACCCTAACCCTAACCCTAACCCTAACCCTAACCCTAACCCTAACCCTAACCCTAACCCTAACCCTAACCCTAACCCTAACCCTAACCCTAACCCTAACCCTAACCCTAACCCTAACCCTAACCCTAACCCTAACCCTAACCCTAACCCTAACCCTAACCCTAACCCTAACCCTAACCCTAACCCTAACCCTAACCCTAACCCTAACCCTAACCCTAACCCTAACCCTAACCCTAACCCTAACCCTAACCCTAACCCTAACCCTAACCCTAACCCTAACCCTAACCCTAACCCTAACCCTAACCCTAACCCTAACCCTAACCCTAACCCTAACCCTAACCCTAACCCTAACCCTAACCCTAACCCTAACCCTAACCCTAACCCTAACCCTAACCCTAACCCTAACCCTAACCCTAACCCTAACCCTAACCCTAACCCTAACCCTAACCCTAACCCTAACCCTAACCCTAACCCTAACCCTAACCCTAACCCTAACCCTAACCCTAACCCTAACCCTAACCCTAACCCTAACCCTAACCCTAACCCTAACCCTAACCCTAACCCTAACCCTAACCCTAACCCTAACCCTAACCCTAACCCTAACCCTAACCCTAACCCTAACCCTAACCCTAACCCTAACCCTAACCCTAACCCTAACCCTAACCCTAACCCTAACCCTAACCCTAACCCTAACCCTAACCCTAACCCTAACCCTAACCCTAACCCTAACCCTAACCCTAACCCTAACCCTAACCCTAACCCTAACCCTAACCCTAACCCTAACCCTAACCCTAACCCTAACCCTAACCCTAACCCTAACCCTAACCCTAACCCTAACCCTAACCCTAACCCTAACCCTAACCCTAACCCTAACCCTAACCCTAACCCTAACCCTAACCCTAACCCTAACCCTAACCCTAACCCTAACCCTAACCCTAACCCTAACCCTAACCCTAACCCTAACCCTAACCCTAACCCTAACCCTAACCCTAACCCTAACCCTAACCCTAACCCTAACCCTAACCCTAACCCTAACCCTAACCCTAACCCTAACCCTAACCCTAACCCTAACCCTAACCCTAACCCTAACCCTAACCCTAACCCTAACCCTAACCCTAACCCTAACCCTAACCCTAACCCTAACCCTAACCCTAACCCTAACCCTAACCCTAACCCTAACCCTAACCCTAACCCTAACCCTAACCCTAACCCTAACCCTAACCCTAACCCTAACCCTAACCCTAACCCTAACCCTAACCCTAACCCTAACCCTAACCCTAACCCTAACCCTAACCCTAACCCTAACCCTAACCCTAACCCTAACCCTAACCCTAACCCTAACCCTAACCCTAACCCTAACCCTAACCCTAACCCTAACCCTAACCCTAACCCTAACCCTAACCCTAACCCTAACCCTAACCCTAACCCTAACCCTAACCCTAACCCTAACCCTAACCCTAACCCTAACCCTAACCCTAACCCTAACCCTAACCCTAACCCTAACCCTAACCCTAACCCTAACCCTAACCCTAACCCTAACCCTAACCCTAACCCTAACCCTAACCCTAACCCTAACCCTAACCCTAACCCTAACCCTAACCCTAACCCTAACCCTAACCCTAACCCTAACCCTAACCCTAACCCTAACCCTAACCCTAACCCTAACCCTAACCCTAACCCTAACCCTAACCCTAACCCTAACCCTAACCCTAACCCTAACCCTAACCCTAACCCTAACCCTAACCCTAACCCTAACCCTAACCCTAACCCTAACCCTAACCCTAACCCTAACCCTAACCCTAACCCTAACCCTAACCCTAACCCTAACCCTAACCCTAACCCTAACCCTAACCCTAACCCTAACCCTAACCCTAACCCTAACCCTAACCCTAACCCTAACCCTAACCCTAACCCTAACCCTAACCCTAACCCTAACCCTAACCCTAACCCTAACCCTAACCCTAACCCTAACCCTAACCCTAACCCTAACCCTAACCCTAACCCTAACCCTAACCCTAACCCTAACCCTAACCCTAACCCTAACCCTAACCCTAACCCTAACCCTAACCCTAACCCTAACCCTAACCCTAACCCTAACCCTAACCCTAACCCTAACCCTAACCCTAACCCTAACCCTAACCCTAACCCTAACCCTAACCCTAACCCTAACCCTAACCCTAACCCTAACCCTAACCCTAACCCTAACCCTAACCCTAACCCTAACCCTAACCCTAACCCTAACCCTAACCCTAACCCTAACCCTAACCCTAACCCTAACCCTAACCCTAACCCTAACCCTAACCCTAACCCTAACCCTAACCCTAACCCTAACCCTAACCCTAACCCTAACCCTAACCCTAACCCTAACCCTAACCCTAACCCTAACCCTAACCCTAACCCTAACCCTAACCCTAACCCTAACCCTAACCCTAACCCTAACCCTAACCCTAACCCTAACCCTAACCCTAACCCTAACCCTAACCCTAACCCTAACCCTAACCCTAACCCTAACCCTAACCCTAACCCTAACCCTAACCCTAACCCTAACCCTAACCCTAACCCTAACCCTAACCCTAACCCTAACCCTAACCCTAACCCTAACCCTAACCCTAACCCTAACCCTAACCCTAACCCTAACCCTAACCCTAACCCTAACCCTAACCCTAACCCTAACCCTAACCCTAACCCTAACCCTAACCCTAACCCTAACCCTAACCCTAACCCTAACCCTAACCCTAACCCTAACCCTAACCCTAACCCTAACCCTAACCCTAACCCTAACCCTAACCCTAACCCTAACCCTAACCCTAACCCTAACCCTAACCCTAACCCTAACCCTAACCCTAACCCTAACCCTAACCCTAACCCTAACCCTAACCCTAACCCTAACCCTAACCCTAACCCTAACCCTAACCCTAACCCTAACCCTAACCCTAACCCTAACCCTAACCCTAACCCTAACCCTAACCCTAACCCTAACCCTAACCCTAACCCTAACCCTAACCCTAACCCTAACCCTAACCCTAACCCTAACCCTAACCCTAACCCTAACCCTAACCCTAACCCTAACCCTAACCCTAACCCTAACCCTAACCCTAACCCTAACCCTAACCCTAACCCTAACCCTAACCCTAACCCTAACCCTAACCCTAACCCTAACCCTAACCCTAACCCTAACCCTAACCCTAACCCTAACCCTAACCCTAACCCTAACCCTAACCCTAACCCTAACCCTAACCCTAACCCTAACCCTAACCCTAACCCTAACCCTAACCCTAACCCTAACCCTAACCCTAACCCTAACCCTAACCCTAACCCTAACCCTAACCCTAACCCTAACCCTAACCCTAACCCTAACCCTAACCCTAACCCTAACCCTAACCCTAACCCTAACCCTAACCCTAACCCTAACCCTAACCCTAACCCTAACCCTAACCCTAACCCTAACCCTAACCCTAACCCTAACCCTAACCCTAACCCTAACCCTAACCCTAACCCTAACCCTAACCCTAACCCTAACCCTAACCCTAACCCTAACCCTAACCCTAACCCTAACCCTAACCCTAACCCTAACCCTAACCCTAACCCTAACCCTAACCCTAACCCTAACCCTAACCCTAACCCTAACCCTAACCCTAACCCTAACCCTAACCCTAACCCTAACCCTAACCCTAACCCTAACCCTAACCCTAACCC
>JAVHZZ010000468.1:0-10000 GCA_036250195.1 Mixophyes australis | reverse complement strand
AACCCTAACCCTAACCCTAACCCTAACCCTAACCCTAACCCTAACCCTAACCCTAACCCTAACCCTAACCCTAACCCTAACCCTAACCCTAACCCTAACCCTAACCCTAACCCTAACCCTAACCCTAACCCTAACCCTAACCCTAACCCTAACCCTAACCCTAACCCTAACCCTAACCCTAACCCTAACCCTAACCCTAACCCTAACCCTAACCCTAACCCTAACCCTAACCCTAACCCTAACCCTAACCCTAACCCTAACCCTAACCCTAACCCTAACCCTAACCCTAACCCTAACCCTAACCCTAACCCTAACCCTAACCCTAACCCTAACCCTAACCCTAACCCTAACCCTAACCCTAACCCTAACCCTAACCCTAACCCTAACCCTAACCCTAACCCTAACCCTAACCCTAACCCTAACCCTAACCCTAACCCTAACCCTAACCCTAACCCTAACCCTAACCCTAACCCTAACCCTAACCCTAACCCTAACCCTAACCCTAACCCTAACCCTAACCCTAACCCTAACCCTAACCCTAACCCTAACCCTAACCCTAACCCTAACCCTAACCCTAACCCTAACCCTAACCCTAACCCTAACCCTAACCCTAACCCTAACCCTAACCCTAACCCTAACCCTAACCCTAACCCTAACCCTAACCCTAACCCTAACCCTAACCCTAACCCTAACCCTAACCCTAACCCTAACCCTAACCCTAACCCTAACCCTAACCCTAACCCTAACCCTAACCCTAACCCTAACCCTAACCCTAACCCTAACCCTAACCCTAACCCTAACCCTAACCCTAACCCTAACCCTAACCCTAACCCTAACCCTAACCCTAACCCTAACCCTAACCCTAACCCTAACCCTAACCCTAACCCTAACCCTAACCCTAACCCTAACCCTAACCCTAACCCTAACCCTAACCCTAACCCTAACCCTAACCCTAACCCTAACCCTAACCCTAACCCTAACCCTAACCCTAACCCTAACCCTAACCCTAACCCTAACCCTAACCCTAACCCTAACCCTAACCCTAACCCTAACCCTAACCCTAACCCTAACCCTAACCCTAACCCTAACCCTAACCCTAACCCTAACCCTAACCCTAACCCTAACCCTAACCCTAACCCTAACCCTAACCCTAACCCTAACCCTAACCCTAACCCTAACCCTAACCCTAACCCTAACCCTAACCCTAACCCTAACCCTAACCCTAACCCTAACCCTAACCCTAACCCTAACCCTAACCCTAACCCTAACCCTAACCCTAACCCTAACCCTAACCCTAACCCTAACCCTAACCCTAACCCTAACCCTAACCCTAACCCTAACCCTAACCCTAACCCTAACCCTAACCCTAACCCTAACCCTAACCCTAACCCTAACCCTAACCCTAACCCTAACCCTAACCCTAACCCTAACCCTAACCCTAACCCTAACCCTAACCCTAACCCTAACCCTAACCCTAACCCTAACCCTAACCCTAACCCTAACCCTAACCCTAACCCTAACCCTAACCCTAACCCTAACCCTAACCCTAACCCTAACCCTAACCCTAACCCTAACCCTAACCCTAACCCTAACCCTAACCCTAACCCTAACCCTAACCCTAACCCTAACCCTAACCCTAACCCTAACCCTAACCCTAACCCTAACCCTAACCCTAACCCTAACCCTAACCCTAACCCTAACCCTAACCCTAACCCTAACCCTAACCCTAACCCTAACCCTAACCCTAACCCTAACCCTAACCCTAACCCTAACCCTAACCCTAACCCTAACCCTAACCCTAACCCTAACCCTAACCCTAACCCTAACCCTAACCCTAACCCTAACCCTAACCCTAACCCTAACCCTAACCCTAACCCTAACCCTAACCCTAACCCTAACCCTAACCCTAACCCTAACCCTAACCCTAACCCTAACCCTAACCCTAACCCTAACCCTAACCCTAACCCTAACCCTAACCCTAACCCTAACCCTAACCCTAACCCTAACCCTAACCCTAACCCTAACCCTAACCCTAACCCTAACCCTAACCCTAACCCTAACCCTAACCCTAACCCTAACCCTAACCCTAACCCTAACCCTAACCCTAACCCTAACCCTAACCCTAACCCTAACCCTAACCCTAACCCTAACCCTAACCCTAACCCTAACCCTAACCCTAACCCTAACCCTAACCCTAACCCTAACCCTAACCCTAACCCTAACCCTAACCCTAACCCTAACCCTAACCCTAACCCTAACCCTAACCCTAACCCTAACCCTAACCCTAACCCTAACCCTAACCCTAACCCTAACCCTAACCCTAACCCTAACCCTAACCCTAACCCTAACCCTAACCCTAACCCTAACCCTAACCCTAACCCTAACCCTAACCCTAACCCTAACCCTAACCCTAACCCTAACCCTAACCCTAACCCTAACCCTAACCCTAACCCTAACCCTAACCCTAACCCTAACCCTAACCCTAACCCTAACCCTAACCCTAACCCTAACCCTAACCCTAACCCTAACCCTAACCCTAACCCTAACCCTAACCCTAACCCTAACCCTAACCCTAACCCTAACCCTAACCCTAACCCTAACCCTAACCCTAACCCTAACCCTAACCCTAACCCTAACCCTAACCCTAACCCTAACCCTAACCCTAACCCTAACCCTAACCCTAACCCTAACCCTAACCCTAACCCTAACCCTAACCCTAACCCTAACCCTAACCCTAACCCTAACCCTAACCCTAACCCTAACCCTAACCCTAACCCTAACCCTAACCCTAACCCTAACCCTAACCCTAACCCTAACCCTAACCCTAACCCTAACCCTAACCCTAACCCTAACCCTAACCCTAACCCTAACCCTAACCCTAACCCTAACCCTAACCCTAACCCTAACCCTAACCCTAACCCTAACCCTAACCCTAACCCTAACCCTAACCCTAACCCTAACCCTAACCCTAACCCTAACCCTAACCCTAACCCTAACCCTAACCCTAACCCTAACCCTAACCCTAACCCTAACCCTAACCCTAACCCTAACCCTAACCCTAACCCTAACCCTAACCCTAACCCTAACCCTAACCCTAACCCTAACCCTAACCCTAACCCTAACCCTAACCCTAACCCTAACCCTAACCCTAACCCTAACCCTAACCCTAACCCTAACCCTAACCCTAACCCTAACCCTAACCCTAACCCTAACCCTAACCCTAACCCTAACCCTAACCCTAACCCTAACCCTAACCCTAACCCTAACCCTAACCCTAACCCTAACCCTAACCCTAACCCTAACCCTAACCCTAACCCTAACCCTAACCCTAACCCTAACCCTAACCCTAACCCTAACCCTAACCCTAACCCTAACCCTAACCCTAACCCTAACCCTAACCCTAACCCTAACCCTAACCCTAACCCTAACCCTAACCCTAACCCTAACCCTAACCCTAACCCTAACCCTAACCCTAACCCTAACCCTAACCCTAACCCTAACCCTAACCCTAACCCTAACCCTAACCCTAACCCTAACCCTAACCCTAACCCTAACCCTAACCCTAACCCTAACCCTAACCCTAACCCTAACCCTAACCCTAACCCTAACCCTAACCCTAACCCTAACCCTAACCCTAACCCTAACCCTAACCCTAACCCTAACCCTAACCCTAACCCTAACCCTAACCCTAACCCTAACCCTAACCCTAACCCTAACCCTAACCCTAACCCTAACCCTAACCCTAACCCTAACCCTAACCCTAACCCTAACCCTAACCCTAACCCTAACCCTAACCCTAACCCTAACCCTAACCCTAACCCTAACCCTAACCCTAACCCTAACCCTAACCCTAACCCTAACCCTAACCCTAACCCTAACCCTAACCCTAACCCTAACCCTAACCCTAACCCTAACCCTAACCCTAACCCTAACCCTAACCCTAACCCTAACCCTAACCCTAACCCTAACCCTAACCCTAACCCTAACCCTAACCCTAACCCTAACCCTAACCCTAACCCTAACCCTAACCCTAACCCTAACCCTAACCCTAACCCTAACCCTAACCCTAACCCTAACCCTAACCCTAACCCTAACCCTAACCCTAACCCTAACCCTAACCCTAACCCTAACCCTAACCCTAACCCTAACCCTAACCCTAACCCTAACCCTAACCCTAACCCTAACCCTAACCCTAACCCTAACCCTAACCCTAACCCTAACCCTAACCCTAACCCTAACCCTAACCCTAACCCTAACCCTAACCCTAACCCTAACCCTAACCCTAACCCTAACCCTAACCCTAACCCTAACCCTAACCCTAACCCTAACCCTAACCCTAACCCTAACCCTAACCCTAACCCTAACCCTAACCCTAACCCTAACCCTAACCCTAACCCTAACCCTAACCCTAACCCTAACCCTAACCCTAACCCTAACCCTAACCCTAACCCTAACCCTAACCCTAACCCTAACCCTAACCCTAACCCTAACCCTAACCCTAACCCTAACCCTAACCCTAACCCTAACCCTAACCCTAACCCTAACCCTAACCCTAACCCTAACCCTAACCCTAACCCTAACCCTAACCCTAACCCTAACCCTAACCCTAACCCTAACCCTAACCCTAACCCTAACCCTAACCCTAACCCTAACCCTAACCCTAACCCTAACCCTAACCCTAACCCTAACCCTAACCCTAACCCTAACCCTAACCCTAACCCTAACCCTAACCCTAACCCTAACCCTAACCCTAACCCTAACCCTAACCCTAACCCTAACCCTAACCCTAACCCTAACCCTAACCCTAACCCTAACCCTAACCCTAACCCTAACCCTAACCCTAACCCTAACCCTAACCCTAACCCTAACCCTAACCCTAACCCTAACCCTAACCCTAACCCTAACCCTAACCCTAACCCTAACCCTAACCCTAACCCTAACCCTAACCCTAACCCTAACCCTAACCCTAACCCTAACCCTAACCCTAACCCTAACCCTAACCCTAACCCTAACCCTAACCCTAACCCTAACCCTAACCCTAACCCTAACCCTAACCCTAACCCTAACCCTAACCCTAACCCTAACCCTAACCCTAACCCTAACCCTAACCCTAACCCTAACCCTAACCCTAACCCTAACCCTAACCCTAACCCTAACCCTAACCCTAACCCTAACCCTAACCCTAACCCTAACCCTAACCCTAACCCTAACCCTAACCCTAACCCTAACCCTAACCCTAACCCTAACCCTAACCCTAACCCTAACCCTAACCCTAACCCTAACCCTAACCCTAACCCTAACCCTAACCCTAACCCTAACCCTAACCCTAACCCTAACCCTAACCCTAACCCTAACCCTAACCCTAACCCTAACCCTAACCCTAACCCTAACCCTAACCCTAACCCTAACCCTAACCCTAACCCTAACCCTAACCCTAACCCTAACCCTAACCCTAACCCTAACCCTAACCCTAACCCTAACCCTAACCCTAACCCTAACCCTAACCCTAACCCTAACCCTAACCCTAACCCTAACCCTAACCCTAACCCTAACCCTAACCCTAACCCTAACCCTAACCCTAACCCTAACCCTAACCCTAACCCTAACCCTAACCCTAACCCTAACCCTAACCCTAACCCTAACCCTAACCCTAACCCTAACCCTAACCCTAACCCTAACCCTAACCCTAACCCTAACCCTAACCCTAACCCTAACCCTAACCCTAACCCTAACCCTAACCCTAACCCTAACCCTAACCCTAACCCTAACCCTAACCCTAACCCTAACCCTAACCCTAACCCTAACCCTAACCCTAACCCTAACCCTAACCCTAACCCTAACCCTAACCCTAACCCTAACCCTAACCCTAACCCTAACCCTAACCCTAACCCTAACCCTAACCCTAACCCTAACCCTAACCCTAACCCTAACCCTAACCCTAACCCTAACCCTAACCCTAACCCTAACCCTAACCCTAACCCTAACCCTAACCCTAACCCTAACCCTAACCCTAACCCTAACCCTAACCCTAACCCTAACCCTAACCCTAACCCTAACCCTAACCCTAACCCTAACCCTAACCCTAACCCTAACCCTAACCCTAACCCTAACCCTAACCCTAACCCTAACCCTAACCCTAACCCTAACCCTAACCCTAACCCTAACCCTAACCCTAACCCTAACCCTAACCCTAACCCTAACCCTAACCCTAACCCTAACCCTAACCCTAACCCTAACCCTAACCCTAACCCTAACCCTAACCCTAACCCTAACCCTAACCCTAACCCTAACCCTAACCCTAACCCTAACCCTAACCCTAACCCTAACCCTAACCCTAACCCTAACCCTAACCCTAACCCTAACCCTAACCCTAACCCTAACCCTAACCCTAACCCTAACCCTAACCCTAACCCTAACCCTAACCCTAACCCTAACCCTAACCCTAACCCTAACCCTAACCCTAACCCTAACCCTAACCCTAACCCTAACCCTAACCCTAACCCTAACCCTAACCCTAACCCTAACCCTAACCCTAACCCTAACCCTAACCCTAACCCTAACCCTAACCCTAACCCTAACCCTAACCCTAACCCTAACCCTAACCCTAACCCTAACCCTAACCCTAACCCTAACCCTAACCCTAACCCTAACCCTAACCCTAACCCTAACCCTAACCCTAACCCTAACCCTAACCCTAACCCTAACCCTAACCCTAACCCTAACCCTAACCCTAACCCTAACCCTAACCCTAACCCTAACCCTAACCCTAACCCTAACCCTAACCCTAACCCTAACCCTAACCCTAACCCTAACCCTAACCCTAACCCTAACCCTAACCCTAACCCTAACCCTAACCCTAACCCTAACCCTAACCCTAACCCTAACCCTAACCCTAACCCTAACCCTAACCCTAACCCTAACCCTAACCCTAACCCTAACCCTAACCCTAACCCTAACCCTAACCCTAACCCTAACCCTAACCCTAACCCTAACCCTAACCCTAACCCTAACCCTAACCCTAACCCTAACCCTAACCCTAACCCTAACCCTAACCCTAACCCTAACCCTAACCCTAACCCTAACCCTAACCCTAACCCTAACCCTAACCCTAACCCTAACCCTAACCCTAACCCTAACCCTAACCCTAACCCTAACCCTAACCCTAACCCTAACCCTAACCCTAACCCTAACCCTAACCCTAACCCTAACCCTAACCCTAACCCTAACCCTAACCCTAACCCTAACCCTAACCCTAACCCTAACCCTAACCCTAACCCTAACCCTAACCCTAACCCTAACCCTAACCCTAACCCTAACCCTAACCCTAACCCTAACCCTAACCCTAACCCTAACCCTAACCCTAACCCTAACCCTAACCCTAACCCTAACCCTAACCCTAACCCTAACCCTAACCCTAACCCTAACCCTAACCCTAACCCTAACCCTAACCCTAACCCTAACCCTAACCCTAACCCTAACCCTAACCCTAACCCTAACCCTAACCCTAACCCTAACCCTAACCCTAACCCTAACCCTAACCCTAACCCTAACCCTAACCCTAACCCTAACCCTAACCCTAACCCTAACCCTAACCCTAACCCTAACCCTAACCCTAACCCTAACCCTAACCCTAACCCTAACCCTAACCCTAACCCTAACCCTAACCCTAACCCTAACCCTAACCCTAACCCTAACCCTAACCCTAACCCTAACCCTAACCCTAACCCTAACCCTAACCCTAACCCTAACCCTAACCCTAACCCTAACCCTAACCCTAACCCTAACCCTAACCCTAACCCTAACCCTAACCCTAACCCTAACCCTAACCCTAACCCTAACCCTAACCCTAACCCTAACCCTAACCCTAACCCTAACCCTAACCCTAACCCTAACCCTAACCCTAACCCTAACCCTAACCCTAACCCTAACCCTAACCCTAACCCTAACCCTAACCCTAACCCTAACCCTAACCCTAACCCTAACCCTAACCCTAACCCTAACCCTAACCCTAACCCTAACCCTAACCCTAACCCTAACCCTAACCCTAACCCTAACCCTAACCCTAACCCTAACCCTAACCCTAACCCTAACCCTAACCCTAACCCTAACCCTAACCCTAACCCTAACCCTAACCCTAACCCTAACCCTAACCCTAACCCTAACCCTAACCCTAACCCTAACCCTAACCCTAACCCTAACCCTAACCCTAACCCTAACCCTAACCCTAACCCTAACCCTAACCCTAACCCTAACCCTAACCCTAACCCTAACCCTAACCCTAACCCTAACCCTAACCCTAACCCTAACCCTAACCCTAACCCTAACCCTAACCCTAACCCTAACCCTAACCCTAACCCTAACCCTAACCCTAACCCTAACCCTAACCCTAACCCTAACCCTAACCCTAACCCTAACCCTAACCCTAACCCTAACCCTAACCCTAACCCTAACCCTAACCCTAACCCTAACCCTAACCCTAACCCTAACCCTAACCCTAACCCTAACCCTAACCCTAACCCTAACCCTAACCCTAACCCTAACCCTAACCCTAACCCTAACCCTAACCCTAACCCTAACCCTAACCCTAACCCTAACCCTAACCCTAACCCTAACCCTAACCCTAACCCTAACCCTAACCCTAACCCTAACCCTAACCCTAACCCTAACCCTAACCCTAACCCTAACCCTAACCCTAACCCTAACCCTAACCCTAACCCTAACCCTAACCCTAACCCTAACCCTAACCCTAACCCTAACCCTAACCCTAACCCTAACCCTAACCCTAACCCTAACCCTAACCCTAACCCTAACCCTAACCCTAACCCTAACCCTAACCCTAACCCTAACCCTAACCCTAACCCTAACCCTAACCCTAACCCTAACCCTATCCCTAACCCTAACCCTAACCCTAACCCTAACCCTAACCCTAACCCTAACCCTAACCCTAACCCTAACCCTAACCCTAACCCTAACCCTAACCCTAACCCTAACCCTAACCCTAACCCTAACCCTAACCCTAACCCTAACCCTAACCCTAACCCTAACCCTAACCCTAACCCTAACCCTAACCCTAACCCTAACCCTAACCCTAACCCTAACCCTAACCCTAACCCTAACCCTAACCCTAACCCTAACCCTAACCCTAACCCTAACCCTAACCCTAACCCTAACCCTAACCCTAACCCTAACCCTAACCCTAACCCTAACCCTAACCCTAACCCTAACCCTAACCCTAACCCTAACCCTAACCCTAACCCTAACCCTAACCCTAACCCTAACCCTAACCCTAACCCTAACCCTAACCCTAACCCTAACCCTAACCCTAACCCTAACCCTAACCCTAACCCTAACCCTAACCCTAACCCTAACCCTAACCCTAACCCTAACCCTAACCCTAACCCTAACCCTAACCCTAACCCTAACCCTAACCCTAACCCTAACCCTAACCCTAACCCTAACCCTAACCCTAACCCTAACCCTAACCCTAACCCTAACCCTAACCCTAACCCTAACCCTAACCCTAACCCTAACCCTAACCCTAACCCTAACCCTAACCCTAACCCTAACCCTAACCCTAACCCTAACCCTAACCCTAACCCTAACCCTAACCCTAACCCTAACCCTAACCCTAACCCTAACCCTAACCCTAACCCTAACCCTAACCCTAACCCTAACCCTAACCCTAACCCTAACCCTAACCCTAACCCTAACCCTAACCCTAACCCTAACCCTAACCCTAACCCTAACCCTAACCCTAACCCTAACCCTAACCCTAACCCTAACCCTAACCCTAACCCTAACCCTAACCCTAACCCTAACCCTAACCCTAACCCTAACCCTAACCCTAACCCTAACCCTAACCCTAACCCTAACCCTAACCCTAACCCTAACCCTAACCCTAACCCTAACCCTAACCCTAACCCTAACCCTAACCCTAACCCTAACCCTAACCCTAACCCTAACCCTAACCCTAACCCTAACCCTAACCCTAACCCTAACC
>JAVHZZ010000467.1:0-43143 GCA_036250195.1 Mixophyes australis | reverse complement strand
CCCCTGTGCCTGTCACCCCTCTGTTCCTCCATCACCAGACCTTCCCCTGTGCCTGTCACCCCTCTGTTCCTCCATCACCAGACCTTCCCCTGTGCCTGTCACCCCTCTGTTCCTCCATCACCAGACCTTCCCCTGTGCCTGTCACCCCTCTGTTCCTCCATCACCAGACCTTCCCCTGTGCCTGTCACCCCTCTGTTCCTCCATCACCAGACCTTCCCCTGTGCCTGTCACCCCTCTGTTCCTCCATCACCAGACCTTCCCCTGTGCCTGTCACCCCTCTGTTCCTCCATCACCAGACCTTCCCCTGTGCCTGTCACCCCTCTGTTCCTCCATCACCAGACCTTCCCCTGTGCCTGTCACCCCTCTGTTCCTCCATCACCAGACCTTCCCCTGTGCCTGTCACCCCTCTGTTCCTCCATCACCAGACCTTCCCCTGTGCCTGTCACCCCTCTGTTCCTCCATCACCAGACCTTCCCCTGTGCCTGTCACCCCTCTGTTCCTCCATCACCAGACCTTCCCCTGTGCCTGTCACCCCTCTGTTCCTCCATCACCAGACCTTCCCCTGTGCCTGTCACCCCTCTGTTCCTCCATCACCAGACCTTCCCCTGTGCCTGTCACCCCTCTGTTCCTCCATCACCAGACCTTCCCCTGTGCCTGTCACCCCTCTGTTCCTCCATCACCAGACCTTCCCCTGTGCCTGTCACCCCTCTGTTCCTCCATCACCAGACCTTCCCCTGTGCCTGTCACCCCTCTGTTCCTCCATCACCAGACCTTCCCCTGTGCCTGTCACCCCTCTGTTCCTCCATCACCAGACCTTCCCCTGTGCCTCTGTGCCTGTCACCCCCTGTTCCTCCATCACCAGACCTTCCCCTGTGCCTGTCACCCCTCTGTTCCTCCATCACCAGACCTTCCCCTGTGCCTGTCACCCCTCTGTTCCTCCATTACCAGACCTTCCCCTGTGCCTGTCACCCCCCTGTTCCTCCATCACCAGACCTTCCCCTGTGCCTGTCACCCCTCTGTTCCTCCATCACCAGACCTTCCCCTGTGCCTGTCACCCCCTGTTCCTCCATCACCAGACCTTCCCCTGTGCCTGTCACCCCTCTGTTCCTCCATCACCAGACCTTCCCTGTGCCTGTCACCCCTCTGTTCCTCCATTCACCAGACCTTCCCCTGTGCCTGTCACCCCCTGTTCCTCCATCACCAGACCTTCCCCTGTGCCTGTCACCCCTCTGTTCCTCCATCACCAGACCTTCCCCTGTGCCTGTCACCCCCTGTTCCTCCATCACCAGACCTTCCCCTGTGCCTGTCACCCCTCTGTTCCTCCATCACCAGACCTTCCCCTGTGCCTGTCACCCCCTGTTCCTCCATCACCAGACCTTCCCCTGTGCCTGTCACCCCCTGTTCCTCCATCACCAGACCTTCCCCTGTGCCTGTCACCCCCCTGTTCCTCCATCACCAGACCTTCCCCTGTGCCTGTCACCCCTCTGTTCCTCCATCACCAGACCTTCCCCTGTGCCTGTCACCCCTCTGTTCCTCCATCACCAGACCTTCCCCTGTGCCTGTCACCCCCTGTTCCTCCATCACCAGACCTTCCCCTGTGCCTGTCACCCCTCTGTTCCTCCATCACCAGACCTTCCCCTGTGCCTGTCACCCCCTGTTCCTCCATCACCAGACCTTCCCCTGTGCCTGTCACCCCTCTGTTCCTCCATCACCAGACCTTCCCCTGTGCCTGTCACCCTCCTGTTCCTCCATCACCAGACCTTCCCCTGTGCCTGTCACCCCTCTGTTCCTCCATCACCAGACCTTCCCCTGTGCCTGTCACCCCTCTGTTCCTCCATCACCAGACCTTCCCCTGTGCCTGTCACCCCTCTGTTCCTCCATCACCAGACCTTCCCCTGTGCCTGTCACCCCTCTGTTCCTCCATCACCAGACCTTCCCCTGTGCCTGTCACCCCCTGTTCCTCCATCACCAGACCTTCCCCTGTGCCTGTCACCCCTCTGTTCCTCCATCACCAGACCTTCCCCTGTGCCTGTCACCCCTCTGTTCCTCCATCACCAGACCTTCCCCTGTGCCTGTCACCCCCTGTTCCTCCATCACCAGACCTTCCCCTGTGCCTGTCACCCCTCTGTTCCTCCATCACCAGACCTTCCCCTGTGCCTGTCACCCCCTGTTCCTCCATCACCAGACCTTCCCCTGTGCCTGTCACCCCTCTGTTCCTCCATCACCAGACCTTCCCCTGTGCCTGTCACCCCCTGTTCCTCCATTACCAGACCTTCCCCTGTGCCTGTCACCCCTCTGTTCCTCCATCACCAGACCTTCCCCTGTGCCTGTCACCCCCCTGTTCCTCCATTACCAGACCTTCCCCTGTGCCTGTCACCCCTCTGTTCCTCCATCACCAGACCTTCCCCTGTGCCTGTCACCTCTCTGTTCCTCCATCACCAGACCTTCCCCTGTGCCTGTCACCCCTCTGTTCCTCCATCACCAGATCTTCCCCTGTGCCTGTCACTCCCTGTTCCTCCATTACCAGACCTTCCCCTGTGCCTGTCACCCTCTGTTCCTCCATCACCAGACCTTCCCCTGTGCCTGTCACCCCTCTGTTCCTCCATCACCAGACCTTCCCCTGTGCCTGTCACCCCTCTGTTCCTCCATCACCAGACCTTCCCCTGTGCCTGTCACCCCCCTGTTCCTCCATCACCAGACCTTCCCCTGTGCCTGTCACCTCCTGTTCCTCCATCACCAGACCTTCCCCTGTGCCTGTCACCCCTCTGTTCCTCCATCACCAGACCTTCCCCTGTGCCTGTCACCCCTCTGTTCCTCCATCACCAGACCTTCCCCTGTGCCTGTCACCTCTCTGTTCCTCCATCACCAGACCTTCCCCTGTGCCTGTCACCCCTCTGTTCCTCCATCACCAGATCTTCCCATGTGCCTGTCACTCCCTGTTCCTCCATTACCAGACCTTCCCCTGTGCCTGTCACCCTCTGTTCCTCCATCACCAGACCTTCCCCTGTGCCTGTCACCCCTCTGTTCCTCCATCACCAGACCTTCCCCTGTGCCTGTCACCCCCTGTTCCTCCATCACCAGACCTTCCCCTGTGCCTGTCACCCCTCTGTTCCTCCATTACCAGACCTTCCCCTGTGCCTGTCACCCCTCTGTTCCTCCATCACCAGACCTTCCCCTGTGCCTGTCCACCCCTCTGTTCCTCCATCACCAGACCTTCCCCTGTGCCTGTCACCCCTCTGTTCCTCCATCACCAGACCTTCCCCTGTGCCTGTCACCCCTCTGTTCCTCCATTACCAGACCTTCCCCTGTGCCTGTCACCCTCTGTTCCTCCATCACCAGACCTTCCCCTGTGCCTGTCACCCCTCTGTTCCTCCATCACCAGACCTTCCCCTGTGCCTGTCACCCCTCTGTTCCTCCATCACCAGACCTTCCCCTGTGCCTGTCACCCCTCTGTTCCTCCATCACCAGACCTTCCCCTGTGCCTGTCACTCCTCTGTTCCTCCATCACCAGACCTTCCCCTGTGCCTGTCACCCCTCTGTTCCTCCATCACCAGACCTTCCCCTGTGCCTGTCACCCCCTGTTCCTCCATTACCAGACCTTCCCCTGTGCCTGTCACCCCTCTGTTCCTCCATCACCAGACCTTCCCCTGTGCCTGTCACCCCTCTGTTCCTCCATCACCAGACCTTCCCCTGTGCCTGTCACCCCTCTGTTCCTCCATCACCAGACCTTCCCCTGTGCCTGTCACCCCCCTGTTCCTCCATCACCAGACCTTCCCCTGTGCCTGTCACCCCTCTGTTCCTCCATCACCAGACCTTCCCCTGTGCCTGTCACCCCTCTGTTCCTCCATCACCAGACCTTCCCCTGTGCCTGTCACCCCTCTGTTCCTCCATCACCAGACCTTCCCCTGTGCCTGTCACCCCTCTGTTCCTCCATCACCAGACCTTCCCCTGTGCCTGTCACCCCTCTGTTCCTCCATCACCAGACCTTCCCCTGTGCCTGTCACCCCCTGTTCCTCCATCACCAGACCTTCCCCTGTGCCTGTCACCCCCCTGTTCCTCCATCACCAGACCTTCCCCTGTGCCTGTCACCCCTCTGTTCCTCCATCACCAGACCTTCCCCTGTGCCTGTCACCCCTCTGTTCCTCCATCACCAGACCTTCCCCTGTGCCTGTCACCCCTCTGTTCCTCCATCACCAGACCTTCCCCTGTGCCTGTCACCCCTCTGTTCCTCCATCACCAGACCTTCCCCTGTGCCTGTCACCCCCTGTTCCTCCATCACCAGACCTTCCCCTGTGCCTGTCACCCCTCTGTTCCTCCATCACCAGACCTTCCCCTGTGCCTGTCACCCCTCTGTTCCTCCATCACCAGACCTTCCCCTGTGCCTGTCACCCCTCTGTTCCTCCATCACCAGACCTTCCCCTGTGCCTGTCACCCCTCTGTTCCTCCATCACCAGACCTTCCCCTGTGCCTGTCACCCCTCTGTTCCTCCATCACCAGACCTTCCCCTGTGCCTGTCACCCCTCTGTTCCTCCATCACCAGACCTTCCCCTGTGCCTGTCACCCCTCTGTTCCTCCATCACCAGACCTTCCCCTGTGCCTGTCACCCCTCTGTTCCTCCATCACCAGACCTTCCCCTGTGCCTGTCACCCCTCTGTTCCTCCATCACCAGACCTTCCCCTGTGCCTGTCACCCCTCTGTTCCTCCATCACCAGACCTTCCCCTGTGCCTGTCACCCCTCTGTTCCTCCATCACCAGACCTTCCCCTGTGCCTGTCACCCCTCTGTTCCTCCATCACCAGACCTTCCCCTGTGCCTGTCACCCCCCTGTTCCTCCATCACCAGACCTTCCCCTGTGCCTGTCACCCCTCTGTTCCTCCATCACCAGACCTTCCCCTGTGCCTGTCACCCCTCTGTTCCTCCATCACCAGACCTTCCCCTGTGCCTGTCACCCCTCTGTTCCTCCATCACCAGACCTTCCCCTGTGCCTGTCACCCCTCTGTTCCTCCATCACCAGACCTTCCCCTGTGCCTGTCACCCCCTGTTCCTCCATCACCAGACCTTCCCCTGTGCCTGTCACCCCTCTGTTCCTCCATCACCAGACCTTCCCCTGTGCCTGTCACCCCTCTGTTCCTCCATCACCAGACCTTCCCCTGTGCCTGTCACCCCTCTGTTCCTCCATCACCAGACCTTCCCCTGTGCCTGTCACCCCTCTGTTCCTCCATCACCAGACCTTCCCCTGTGCCTGTCACCCCTCTGTTCCTCCATCACCAGACCTTCCCCAGTGCCTGTCACCCCTCTGTTCCTCCATCACCAGACCTTCCCCTGTGCCTGTCACCCCCCTGTTCCTCCATCACCAGACCTTCCCCTGTGCCTGTCACCCCTCTGTTCCTCCATCACCAGACCTTCCCCTGTGCCTGTCACCCCTCTGTTCCTCCATCACCAGACCTTCCCCTGTGCCTGTCACCCCTCTGTTCCTCCATTACCAGACCTTCCCCTGTGCCTGTCACCCTAGGGCGTGTAACCTCTGTTCCTCCATTACCAGACCTTCCCCTGTGCTTGTTACCCCTCTGTTCCTCCATCACCAGACCTTCCCCTGTGCCTGTCACCTCCTGTTCCTCCATCACCAGACCTTCCCCTGTGCCTGTCACCCCTCTGTTCCTCCATCACCAGACCTTCCCCTGTGCCTGTCACCCCTCTGTTCCTCCATCACCAGACCTTCCCCTGTGCCTGTCACCTCTCTGTTCCTCCATCACCAGACCTTCCCCTGTGCCTGTCACCCCTCTGTTCCTCCATCACCAGATCTTCCCATGTGCCTGTCACTCCCTGTTCCTCCATTACCAGACCTTCCCCTGTGCCTGTCACCCTCTGTTCCTCCATCACCAGACCTTCCCCTGTGCCTGTCACCCCTCTGTTCCTCCATCACCAGACCTTCCCCTGTGCCTGTCACCCCCTGTTCCTCCATCACCAGACCTTCCCCTGTGCCTGTCACCCCTCTGTTCCTCCATTACCAGACCTTCCCCTGTGCCTGTCACCCCTCTGTTCCTCCATCACCAGACCTTCCCCTGTGCCTGTCACCCCTCTGTTCCTCCATCACCAGACCTTCCCCTGTGCCTGTCACCCCTCTGTTCCTCCATCACCAGACCTTCCCCTGTGCCTGTCACCCCTCTGTTCCTCCATTACCAGACCTTCCCCTGTGCCTGTCACCCTCTGTTCCTCCATCACCAGACCTTCCCCTGTGCCTGTCACCCCTCTGTTCCTCCATCACCAGACCTTCCCCTGTGCCTGTCACTCCCTGTTCCTCCATCACCAGACCTTCCCCTGTGCCTGTCACCCCTCTGTTCCTCCATTACCAGACCTTCCCCTGTGCCTGTCACTCCCTGTTCCTCCATCACCAGACCTTCCCCTGTGCCTGTCACCCCTCTGTTCCTCCATCACCAGACCTTCCCCTGTGCCTGTCACCCCCTGTTCCTCCATCACCAGACCTTCCCCTGTGCCTGTCACCCCCTGTTCCTCCATCACCAGACCTTCCCCTGTGCCTGTCACCCCTCTGTTCCTCCATCACCAGACCTTCCCCTGTGCCTGTCACCCCTCTGTTCCTCCATCACCAGACCTTCCCCTGTGCCTGTCACCCCTCTGTTCCTCCATTACCAGACCTTCCCCTGTGCCTGTCACCCTCTGTTCCTCCATCACCAGACCTTCCCCTGTGCCTGTCACCCCTCTGTTCCTCCATCACCAGACCTTCCCCTGTGCCTGTCACCCCTCTGTTCCTCCATCACCAGACCTTCCCCTGTGCCTGTCACCCCTCTGTTCCTCCATCACCAGACCTTCCCCTGTGCCTGTCACCCCTCTGTTCCTCCATCACCAGACCTTCCCCTGTGCCTGTCACCCCTCTGTTCCTCCATCACCAGACCTTCCCCTGTGCCTGTCACCCCTCTGTTCCTCCATCACCAGACCTTCCCCTGTGCCTGTCACCCCTCTGTTCCTCCATCACCAGACCTTCCCCTGTGCCTGTCACCCCTCTGTTCCTCCATCACCAGACCTTCCCCTGTGCCTGTCACCCCCCTGTTCCTCCATCACCAGACCTTCCCCTGTGCCTGTCACCCCTCTGTTCCTCCATCACCAGACCTTCCCCTGTGCCTGTCACCCCTCTGTTCCTCCATCACCAGACCTTCCCCTGTGCCTGTCACCCCCCTGTTCCTCCATTACCAGACCTTCCCCTGTGCCTGTCACCCCTCTGTTCCTCCATCACCAGACCTTCCCCTGTGCCTGTCACCCCCTGTTCCTCCATCACCAGACCTTCCCCTGTGCCTGTCACCCCTCTGTTCCTCCATCACCAGACCTTCCCCTGTGCCTGTCACCCCTCTGTTCCTCCATCACCAGACCTTCCCCTGTGCCTGTCACCCCTCTGTTCCTCCATCACCAGACCTTCCCCTGTGCCTGTCACCCCTCTGTTCCTCCATCACCAGACCTTCCCCTGTGCCTGTCACCCCCTGTTCCTCCATCACCAGACCTTCCCCAGTGCCTGTCACCCCTCTGTTCCTCCATCACCAGACCTTCCCCTGTGCCTGTCACCCCCCTGTTCCTCCATCACCAGACCTTCCCCTGTGCCTGTCACCCCTCTGTTCCTCCATCACCAGACCTTCCCCTGTGCCTGTCACCCCTCTGTTCCTCCATCACCAGACCTTCCCCTGTGCCTGTCACCCCTCTGTTCCTCCATTACCAGACCTTCCCCTGTGCCTGTCACCCTAGGGCGTGTAACCTCTGTTCCTCCATTACCAGACCTTCCCCTGTGCTTGTTACCCCTCTGTTCCTCCATCACCAGACCTTCCCCTGTGCCTGTCACCTCCTGTTCCTCCATCACCAGACCTTCCCCTGTGCCTGTCACCCCTCTGTTCCTCCATCACCAGACCTTCCCCTGTGCCTGTCACCCCTCTGTTCCTCCATCACCAGACCTTCCCCTGTGCCTGTCACCTCTCTGTTCCTCCATCACCAGACCTTCCCCTGTGCCTGTCACCCCTCTGTTCCTCCATCACCAGATCTTCCCATGTGCCTGTCACTCCCTGTTCCTCCATTACCAGACCTTCCCCTGTGCCTGTCACCCTCTGTTCCTCCATCACCAGACCTTCCCCTGTGCCTGTCACCCCTCTGTTCCTCCATCACCAGACCTTCCCCTGTGCCTGTCACCCCCTGTTCCTCCATCACCAGACCTTCCCCTGTGCCTGTCACCCCTCTGTTCCTCCATTACCAGACCTTCCCCTGTGCCTGTCACCCCTCTGTTCCTCCATCACCAGACCTTCCCCTGTGCCTGTCACCCCTCTGTTCCTCCATCACCAGACCTTCCCCTGTGCCTGTCACCCCTCTGTTCCTCCATCACCAGACCTTCCCCTGTGCCTGTCACCCCTCTGTTCCTCCATTACCAGACCTTCCCCTGTGCCTGTCACCCTCTGTTCCTCCATCACCAGACCTTCCCCTGTGCCTGTCACCCCTCTGTTCCTCCATCACCAGACCTTCCCCTGTGCCTGTCACTCCCTGTTCCTCCATCACCAGACCTTCCCCTGTGCCTGTCACCCCTCTGTTCCTCCATTACCAGACCTTCCCCTGTGCCTGTCACTCCCTGTTCCTCCATCACCAGACCTTCCCCTGTGCCTGTCACCCCTCTGTTCCTCCATCACCAGACCTTCCCCTGTGCCTGTCACTCCCTGTTCCTCCATTACCAGACCTTCCCCTGTGCCTGTCACCCCTCTGTTCCTCCATCACCAGACCTTCCCCTGTGCCTGTCACCCCTCTGTTCCTCCATCACCAGACCTTCCCCTGTGCCTGTCACCCCCTGTTCCTCCATCACCAGACCTTCCCCTGTGCCTGTCACCCCCCTGTTCCTCCATCACCAGACCTTCCCCTGTGCCTGTCACCTCCTGTTCCTCCATCACCAGACCTTCCCCTGTGCCTGTCACCCCCTGTTCCTCCATCACCAGACCTTCCCCTGTGCCTGTCACCCCCTGTTCCTCAATCACCAGACCTTCCCCTGTGCCTGTCACCCCTCTGTTCCTCCATCACCAGACCTTCCCCTGTGCCTGTCACCCCTCTGTTCCTCCATCACCAGACCTTCCCCTGTGCCTGTCACCCCCTGTTCCTCCATCACCAGACCTTCCCCTGTGCCTGTCACCCCCCTGTTCCTCCATCACCAGACCTTCCCCTGTGCCTGTCACCCCTCTGTTCCTCCATCACCAGACCTTCCCCTGTGCCTGTCACCCCTCTGTTCCTCCATCACCAGACCTTCCCCTGTGCCTGTCACCCCTCTGTTCCTCCATCACCAGACCTTCCCCTGTGCCTGTCACCCCCTGTTCCTCCATCACCAGACCTTCCCCTGTGCCTGTCACCCCCTGTTCCTCCATCACCAGACCTTCCCCTGTGCCTGTCACCCCTCTGTTCCTCCATCACCAGACCTTCCCCTGTGCCTGTCACCCCTCTGTTCCTCCATCACCAGACCTTCCCCTGTGCCTGTCACCCCTCTGTTCCTCCATTACCAGACCTTCCCCTGTGCCTGTCACCCTCTGTTCCTCCATCACCAGACCTTCCCCTGTGCCTGTCACCCCTCTGTTCCTCCATCACCAGACCTTCCCCTGTGCCTGTCACCCCTCTGTTCCTCCATCACCAGACCTTCCCCTGTGCCTGTCACCCCTCTGTTCCTCCATCACCAGACCTTCCCCTGTGCCTGTCACCCCTCTGTTCCTCCATCACCAGACCTTCCCCTGTGCCTGTCACCCCTCTGTTCCTCCATCACCAGACCTTCCCCTGTGCCTGTCACCCCTCTGTTCCTCCATCACCAGACCTTCCCCTGTGCCTGTCACCCCTCTGTTCCTCCATCACCAGACCTTCCCCTGTGCCTGTCACCCCTCTGTTCCTCCATCACCAGACCTTCCCCTGTGCCTGTCACCCCCCTGTTCCTCCATCACCAGACCTTCCCCTGTGCCTGTCACCCCTCTGTTCCTCCATCACCAGACCTTCCCCTGTGCCTGTCACCCCTCTGTTCCTCCATCACCAGACCTTCCCCTGTGCCTGTCACCCCCCTGTTCCTCCATTACCAGACCTTCCCCTGTGCCTGTCACCCCTCTGTTCCTCCATCACCAGACCTTCCCCTGTGCCTGTCACCCCCTGTTCCTCCATCACCAGACCTTCCCCTGTGCCTGTCACCCCTCTGTTCCTCCATCACCAGACCTTCCCCTGTGCCTGTCACCCCTCTGTTCCTCCATCACCAGACCTTCCCCTGTGCCTGTCACCCCTCTGTTCCTCCATCACCAGACCTTCCCCTGTGCCTGTCACCCCTCTGTTCCTCCATCACCAGACCTTCCCCTGTGCCTGTCACCCCCTGTTCCTCCATCACCAGACCTTCCCCAGTGCCTGTCACCCCTCTGTTCCTCCATCACCAGACCTTCCCCTGTGCCTGTCACCCCCCTGTTCCTCCATCACCAGACCTTCCCCTGTGCCTGTCACCCCTCTGTTCCTCCATCACCAGACCTTCCCCTGTGCCTGTCACCCCTCTGTTCCTCCATCACCAGACCTTCCCCTGTGCCTGTCACCCCTCTGTTCCTCCATTACCAGACCTTCCCCTGTGCCTGTCACCCTAGGGCGTGTAACCTCTGTTCCTCCATTACCAGACCTTCCCCTGTGCTTGTTACCCCTCTGTTCCTCCATCACCAGACCTTCCCCTGTGCCTGTCACCCCCTGTTCCTCCATCACCAGACCTTCCCCTGTGCCTGTCACCCCTCTGTTCCTCCATCACCAGACCTTCCCCTGTGCCTGTCACCCCTCTGTTCCTCCATTACCAGACCTTCCCCTGTGCCTGTCACCCTAGGGCGTGTAACCTCTGTTCCTCCATTACCAGACCTTCCCCTGTGCTTGTTACCCCTCTGTTCCTCCATCACCAGACCTTCCCCTGTGCCTGTCACCCCTCTGTTCCTCCATTACCAGACCTTCCCCTGTGCCTGTCACCCTAGGGTGTGTAACATCTGTTCCTCCATTACCAGACCTTCCCCTGTGCTTGTCACCCTAGGGCGTGTAACCTCTGTTCCTCCATTACCAGACCTTCCCCTGTGCTTGTTACCCTAGGGCGTGTAACCTCTGTTCCTCCAATACTAGACCTTCCCCTGTGCTTGTTACCCTAGGGTGTGTAACCTCTGTTCCTCCATTACCAGACCTTCCCCTGTGCTTGTTACCCTAGGGTGTGTAACCTCTGTTCCTCCATTACCAGACCTTCCCCATGTGCTTGTCACCCTAGGGTGTGTAACCTCTGTTCCTCCATTACCAGACCTTCCCCTGTGCTTGTCACCCTAGGGTGTGTAACCTCTGTTCCTCCATTACCAGACCTTCCCCTGTGCTTGTTACCCTAGGGTGTGTAACCTCTGTTCCTCCATTACCAGACCTTCCCCTGTGCTTGTCACCCTAGGGCGTGTAACCTCTGTTCCTCCATTACCAGACCTTCCCCTGTGCTTGTCACCCTAGGGTGTGTAACATCTGTTCCTCCATTACCAGACCTTCCCCTGTGCTTGTCACCCTAGGGCGTGTAACCTCTGTTCCTCCATTACCAGACCTTCCCCTGTGCTTGTTACCCTAGGGTGTGTAACCTCTGTTCCTCCATTACCAGACCTTCCCCTGTGCTTGTTACCCTAGGGTGTGTAACCTCTGTTCCTCCATTACCAGACCTTCCCCATGTGCTTGTCACCCTAGGGTGTGTAACCTCTGTTCCTCCATTACCAGACCTTCCCCTGTGCTTGTCACCCTAGGGTGTGTAACCTCTGTTCCTCCATTACCAGACCTTCCCCTGTGCTTGTTACCCTAGGGTGTGTAACCTCTGTTCCTCCATTACCAGACCTTCCCCTGTGCTTGTCACCCTAGGGCGTGTAACCTCTGTTCCTCCATTACCAGACCTTCCCCTGTGCTTGTCACCCTAGGGTGTGTAACATCTGTTCCTCCATTACCAGACCTTCCCCTGTGCTTGTCACCCTAGGGCGTGTAACCTCTGTTCCTCCATTACCAGACCTTCCCCTGTGCTTGTCACCCTAGGGTGTGTAACCTCTGTTCCTCCATTACCAGACCTTCCCCTGTGCTTGTTACCCTAGGGCGTGTAACCTCTGTTCCTCCATTACCAGACCTTCCCCAGTGCCTGTCACCCCTCTGTTCCTCCATCACCAGACCTTCCCCTGTGCCTGTCACCCCCCTGTTCCTCCATCACCAGACCTTCCCCTGTGCCTGTCACCCCTCTGTTCCTCCATCACCAGACCTTCCCCTGTGCCTGTCACCCCTCTGTTCCTCCATCACCAGACCTTCCCCTGTGCCTGTCACCCCTCTGTTCCTCCATCACCAGACCTTCCCCTGTGCCTGTCACCCCTCTGTTCCTCCATTACCAGACCTTCCCCTGTGCCTGTCACCCCTCTGTTCCTCCATCACCAGACCTTCCCCTGTGCCTGTCACCCCTCTGTTCCTCCATTACCAGACCTTCCCCTGTGCCTGTCACCCTAGGGCGTGTAACCTCTGTTCCTCCATTACCAGACCTTCCCCTGTGCTTGTTACCCCTCTGTTCCTCCATCACCAGACCTTCCCCTGTGCCTGTCACCCCTCTGTTCCTCCATTACCAGACCTTCCCCTGTGCCTGTCACCCTAGGGTGTGTAACATCTGTTCCTCCATTACCAGACCTTCCCCTGTGCTTGTCACCCTAGGGCGTGTAACCTCTGTTCCTCCATTACCAGACCTTCCCCTGTGCTTGTTACCCTAGGGCGTGTAACCTCTGTTCCTCCAATTACCAGACCTTCCCCTGTGCTTGTTACCCCTCTGTTCCTCCATCACCAGACCTTCCCCTGTGCCTGTCACCCCTCTGTTCCTCCATCACCAGACCTTCCCCTGTGCCTGTCACCCCTCTGTTCCTCCATCACCAGACCTTCCCCTGTGCCTGTCACCCCTCTGTTCCTCCATCACCAGACCTTCCCCTGTGCCTGTCACCCCTCTGTTCCTCCATCACCAGACCTTCCCCTGTGCCTGTCACCCCTCTGTTCCTCCATCACCAGACCTTCCCCTGTGCCTGTCACCCCTCTGTTCCTCCATCACCAGACCTTCCCCTGTGCCTGTCACCCCTCTGTTCCTCCATCACCAGACCTTCCCCTGTGCCTGTCACCCCTCTGTTCCTCCATCACCAGACCTTCCCCTGTGCCTGTCACCCCCCTGTTCCTCCATCACCAGACCTTCCCCTGTGCCTGTCACCCCTCTGTTCCTCCATCACCAGACCTTCCCCTGTGCCTGTCACCCCTCTGTTCCTCCATCACCAGACCTTCCCCTGTGCCTGTCACCCCCCTGTTCCTCCATTACCAGACCTTCCCCTGTGCCTGTCACCCCTCTGTTCCTCCATCACCAGACCTTCCCCTGTGCCTGTCACCCCCTGTTCCTCCATCACCAGACCTTCCCCTGTGCCTGTCACCCCTCTGTTCCTCCATCACCAGACCTTCCCCTGTGCCTGTCACCCCTCTGTTCCTCCATCACCAGACCTTCCCCTGTGCCTGTCACCCCTCTGTTCCTCCATCACCAGACCTTCCCCTGTGCCTGTCACCCCTCTGTTCCTCCATCACCAGACCTTCCCCTGTGCCTGTCACCCCCTGTTCCTCCATCACCAGACCTTCCCCAGTGCCTGTCACCCCTCTGTTCCTCCATCACCAGACCTTCCCCTGTGCCTGTCACCCCCCTGTTCCTCCATCACCAGACCTTCCCCTGTGCCTGTCACCCCTCTGTTCCTCCATCACCAGACCTTCCCCTGTGCCTGTCACCCCTCTGTTCCTCCATCACCAGACCTTCCCCTGTGCCTGTCACCCCTCTGTTCCTCCATTACCAGACCTTCCCCTGTGCCTGTCACCCTAGGGCGTGTAACCTCTGTTCCTCCATTACCAGACCTTCCCCTGTGCTTGTTACCCCTCTGTTCCTCCATCACCAGACCTTCCCCTGTGCCTGTCACCCCCTGTTCCTCCATCACCAGACCTTCCCCTGTGCCTGTCACCCCTCTGTTCCTCCATCACCAGACCTTCCCCTGTGCCTGTCACCCCTCTGTTCCTCCATTACCAGACCTTCCCCTGTGCCTGTCACCCTAGGGCGTGTAACCTCTGTTCCTCCATTACCAGACCTTCCCCTGTGCTTGTTACCCCTCTGTTCCTCCATCACCAGACCTTCCCCTGTGCCTGTCACCCCTCTGTTCCTCCATTACCAGACCTTCCCCTGTGCCTGTCACCCTAGGGTGTGTAACATCTGTTCCTCCATTACCAGACCTTCCCCTGTGCTTGTCACCCTAGGGCGTGTAACCTCTGTTCCTCCATTACCAGACCTTCCCCTGTGCTTGTTACCCTAGGGCGTGTAACCTCTGTTCCTCCAATACTAGACCTTCCCCTGTGCTTGTTACCCTAGGGTGTGTAACCTCTGTTCCTCCATTACCAGACCTTCCCCTGTGCTTGTTACCCTAGGGTGTGTAACCTCTGTTCCTCCATTACCAGACCTTCCCCATGTGCTTGTCACCCTAGGGTGTGTAACCTCTGTTCCTCCATTACCAGACCTTCCCCTGTGCTTGTCACCCTAGGGTGTGTAACCTCTGTTCCTCCATTACCAGACCTTCCCCTGTGCTTGTTACCCTAGGGTGTGTAACCTCTGTTCCTCCATTACCAGACCTTCCCCTGTGCTTGTCACCCTAGGGCGTGTAACCTCTGTTCCTCCATTACCAGACCTTCCCCTGTGCTTGTCACCCTAGGGTGTGTAACATCTGTTCCTCCATTACCAGACCTTCCCCTGTGCTTGTCACCCTAGGGCGTGTAACCTCTGTTCCTCCATTACCAGACCTTCCCCTGTGCTTGTTACCCTAGGGTGTGTAACCTCTGTTCCTCCATTACCAGACCTTCCCCTGTGCTTGTTACCCTAGGGTGTGTAACCTCTGTTCCTCCATTACCAGACCTTCCCCATGTGCTTGTCACCCTAGGGTGTGTAACCTCTGTTCCTCCATTACCAGACCTTCCCCTGTGCTTGTCACCCTAGGGTGTGTAACCTCTGTTCCTCCATTACCAGACCTTCCCCTGTGCTTGTTACCCTAGGGTGTGTAACCTCTGTTCCTCCATTACCAGACCTTCCCCTGTGCTTGTCACCCTAGGGCGTGTAACCTCTGTTCCTCCATTACCAGACCTTCCCCTGTGCTTGTCACCCTAGGGTGTGTAACATCTGTTCCTCCATTACCAGACCTTCCCCTGTGCTTGTCACCCTAGGGCGTGTAACCTCTGTTCCTCCATTACCAGACCTTCCCCTGTGCTTGTCACCCTAGGGTGTGTAACCTCTGTTCCTCCATTACCAGACCTTCCCCTGTGCTTGTTACCCTAGGGCGTGTAACCTCTGTTCCTCCATTACCAGACCTTCCCCAGTGCCTGTCACCCCTCTGTTCCTCCATCACCAGACCTTCCCCTGTGCCTGTCACCCCCCTGTTCCTCCATCACCAGACCTTCCCCTGTGCCTGTCACCCCTCTGTTCCTCCATCACCAGACCTTCCCCTGTGCCTGTCACCCCTCTGTTCCTCCATCACCAGACCTTCCCCTGTGCCTGTCACCCCTCTGTTCCTCCATCACCAGACCTTCCCCTGTGCCTGTCACCCCTCTGTTCCTCCATTACCAGACCTTCCCCTGTGCCTGTCACCCTAGGGCGTGTAACCTCTGTTCCTCCATTACCAGACCTTCCCCTGTGCTTGTTACCCCTCTGTTCCTCCATCACCAGACCTTCCCCTGTGCCTGTCACCCCCTGTTCCTCCATCACCAGACCTTCCCCTGTGCCTGTCACCCCTCTGTTCCTCCATCACCAGACCTTCCCCTGTGCCTGTCACCCCTCTGTTCCTCCATTACCAGACCTTCCCCTGTGCCTGTCACCCTAGGGCGTGTAACCTCTGTTCCTCCATTACCAGACCTTCCCCTGTGCTTGTTACCCCTCTGTTCCTCCATCACCAGACCTTCCCCTGTGCCTGTCACCCCTCTGTTCCTCCATTACCAGACCTTCCCCTGTGCCTGTCACCCTAGGGTGTGTAACATCTGTTCCTCCATTACCAGACCTTCCCCTGTGCTTGTCACCCTAGGGCGTGTAACCTCTGTTCCTCCATTACCAGACCTTCCCCTGTGCTTGTTACCCTAGGGCGTGTAACCTCTGTTCCTCCAATACTAGACCTTCCCCTGTGCTTGTTACCCTAGGGTGTGTAACCTCTGTTCCTCCATTACCAGACCTTCCCCTGTGCTTGTCACCCTAGGGCGTGTAACCTCTGTTCCTCCATTACCAGACCTTCCCCTGTGCTTGTTACCCTAGGGCGTGTAACCTCTGTTCCTCCATTACCAGACCTTCCCCTGTGCTTGTTACCCTAGGGTGTGTAACCTCTGTTCCTCCATTACCAGACCTTCCCCATGTGCTTGTCACCCTAGGGTGTGTAACCTCTGTTCCTCCATTACCAGACCTTCCCCTGTGCTTGTCACCCTAGGGTGTGTAACCTCTGTTCCTCCATTACCAGACCTTCCCCTGTGCTTGTTACCCTAGGGTGTGTAACCTCTGTTCCTCCATTACCAGACCTTCCCCTGTGCTTGTCACCCTAGGGCGTGTAACCTCTGTTCCTCCATTACCAGACCTTCCCCTGTGCTTGTCACCCTAGGGTGTGTAACATCTGTTCCTCCATTACCAGACCTTCCCCTGTGCTTGTCACCCTAGGGCGTGTAACCTCTGTTCCTCCATTCCCAGACCTTCCCCTGTGCTTGTTACCCTAGGGTGTGTAACCTCTGTTCCTCCATTACCAGACCTTCCCCTGTGCTTGTTACCCTAGGGTGTGTAACCTCTGTTCCTCCATTACCAGACCTTCCCCTGTGCTTGTCACCCTAGGGTGTGTAACCTCTGTTCCTCCATTACCAGACCTTCCCCTGTGCTTGTTACCCTAGGGTGTGTAACCTCTGTTCCTCCATTACCAGACCTTCCCCTGTGCTTGTCACCCTAGGGCGTGTAACCTCTGTTCCTCCATTACCAGACCTTCCCCTGTGCTTGTCACCCTAGGGCGTGTAACCTCTGTTCCTCCATTACCAGACCTTCCCCTGTGCTTGTCACCCTAGGGTGTGTAACATCTGTTCCTCCATTACCAGACCTTCCCCTGTGCTTGTCACCCTAGGGCGTGTAACCTCTGTTCCTCCATTACCAGACCTTCCCCTGTGCTTGTCACCCTAGGGCGTGTAACCTCTGTTCCTCCATTACCAGACCTTCCCCTGTGCTTGTTACCCTAGGGCGTGTAACCTCTGTTCCTCCATTACCAGACCTTCCCCTGTGCTTGTCACCCTAGGGCGTGTAACCTCTGTTCCTCCATTACCAGACCTTCCCCTGTGCTTGTTACCCTAGGGTGTGTAACCTCTGTTCCTCCATTACCAGACCTTCCCCTGTGCTTGTTACCCTAGGGTGTGTAACCTCTGTTCCTCCATTACCAGACCTTCCCCTGTGCTTGTCACCCTAGGGTGTGTAACCTCTGTTCCTCCATTACCAGACCTTCCCCTGTGCTTGTTACCCTAGGGTGTGTAACCTCTGTCCTCCATCACCAGGCCTTCCCCTGTGCTTGTCACCCTAGGGTGTGTAACCTCTGTTCCTCCATTACCAGACCTTCCCCTGTGCTTGTCACCCTAGGGCGTGTAACCTCTGTTCCTCCATTACCAGACCTTCCCCTGTGCTTGTCACCCTAGGGCGTGTAACCTCTGTTCCTCCATTACCAGACCTTCCCCTGTGCTTGTCACCCTAGGGCGTGTAACCTCTGTTCCTCCATTACCAGACCTCCCCCTGTGCTTGTCACCCTAGGGTGTGTAACCTCTGTTCCTCCATTACCAGGCCTTCCCCTGTGCTTGTCACCCTAGGGTGTGTAACCTCTGTTCCTCCATTACCAGACCTCCCCCTGTGCTTGTCACCCTAGGGCGTGTAACCTCTGTTCCTCCATTACCAGACCTTCCCCTGTGCTTGTTACCCTAGGGTGTGTAACCTCTGTCCTCCATTACCAGGCCTTCCCCTGTGCTTGTTACCCTAGGGTGTGTAACCTCTGTTCCTCCATTACCAGACCTTCCCCTGTGCTTGTTACCCTAGGGTGTGTAACCTCTGTCCTCCATTACCAGGCCTTCCCCTGTGCTTGTTACCCTAGGGTGTGTAACCTCTGTCCTCCATTACCAGGCCTTCCCCTGTGCTTGTTACCCTAGGGCGTGTAACCTCTGTTCCTCCATTACCAGGCCTTTCCCTTTGGTTGGGAGGGTGCAGGCACATACTGGGGCAGAAGACAGAAGAGGACTGGGGGGTCTTGAGACAGGCCTTCCCCTGTGTTTGTCACCCTAGGGTGTGTAACCTCTGTCCTCCATCACCAGGCCTTCCCCTGTGCTTGTCACCCTAGGGTGTGTAACCTCTGTCTCTTCACCAGGCCTTCCCCTGTGCTTGTCACCCTAGGGTGTGTAACCTCTGTTCCTCCATTACCAGGCCTTCCCCTGTGCTTGTTACCCTAGGGTGTGTAACCTCTGTCCTCCATCACCAGGCCTTCCCCTGTGCTTGTCACCCTAGGGTGTGTAACCTCTGTTCCTCCATTACCAGACCTTCCCCTGTGCTTGTTACCATAGGGTGTGTAACCTCTGTCCTCCATCACCAGGCCTTCCCCTGTGCTTGTCACCCTACGGCGTGTAACCTCTGTTCCTCCATCACCAGGCCTTCCCCTGTGCTTGTTACCCTAGGGTGTGTAACCTCTGTCCTCCATTACCAGGCCTTCCCCTGTGCTTGTTACCCTAGGGTGTGTAACCTCTGTCCTCCATCACCAGACCTTCCCCTGTGCTTGTCACCCTACGGTGTGTAACCTCTGTTCCTCCATTACCAGACCTTCCCCTGTGCTTGTTACCCTAGGGTGTGTAACCTCTGTTCCTCCATCACCAGGCCTTCCCCTGTGCTTGTCACCCTACGGTGTGTAACCTCTGTTCCTCCATTACCAGACCTTCCCCTGTGCTTGTTACCCTAGGGTGTGTAACCTCTGTCCTCCATTACCAGGCCTTCCCCTGTGCTTGTTACCCTAGGGTGTGTAACCTCTGTCCTCCATCACCAGACCTTCCCCTGTGCTTGTCACCCTAGGGCTGTGTAACCTCTGTTCCTCCATTACGAGAGGTTTTTGAGTGGCTCTTCCATGTATTTAAGGCAGGGAGGGCTTAGTCTCCTTGCCAAGTATAGCGTTCAGTTCCTGGTTCCCGCTCCTGTGTATTGTGCTATTCCTGGATTGATTTTCTGTGTGTGACTTTGGCTTGTTTCCTTGACTGTGATCTGTTGCTGGAGGCCCTGACCTTTTGCTTGTGACTCGGATATCCTTGTTTTCTGCTGGCCCTGACCCTTGCCTGATCCTCACCTCACTGCCTGCTTCTGTCTTTGGACCCCGGCTTGTTCCTGACCACACTTATCTCCTGTCATCGCCCTCTTTACCATACTACGGTGATATTCATAAGCTTGCACTAGGCTGAGTTTAAGACCTGACGGGCATCTGAATACCTGTGAGCGTAACAAGCTCTACATCCTGTTCTGGAAGCTTATGATAGTCAGATGTTAGTCGTAACAGGTGTGTAATCCCTGTGCTTGTCACCCTAGGGCGTGTAACATCTGTTCCTCCATCCCCATTATCAAACCTTCCTCTGTATTTGTCACCCTAGGGCGTGTCGCCTCTCCTATCTGTTCAGGGCAGATTTGGTGCCACTGACTCCCAGACTTCACGCTGAGCTCCGGTATTTGGCATCTCTTGACAAGTGATGAACACAAATGTGTCTCCTATTATTTTTACCTTTTACTATTCCCCCAAATGATTTGCAGATTTACAGAGATTTATCCTACACTTCACTTTGGGGCTAAGCTGGGAACCCACACAAAAATAATCTCATCTTCATTATCCCACCACACCCCTGATTTTCTACTTGGGACGTAACCGAAAGCATTAAATGTAATGTCCGGTGATCGGATGCTCTGGCGGACCTCTGCCTACAAGTTGGGCATCATCTCCAAATAAGGAGCATTCCAGCAGAAGTGGGTAGGAAATGGACTACCTTTGAGGACCACTGTATAGCTCCACAGGAACATACCGTTTTCTCAATTTATAATATGCTAATTGAGAATCTTTATGGTACATTGCTGCACTATTCAAACTTGTGGGAAAGTCTTTAGATTGTAAAGATACAGTTCAATGTGCCTCCCAGATGGCAACACATGTCCTGGCTGGTTGAGTAAGATGCATCCAGGTGACCCAAACTGCTGCTGTGGATCAAATACAGGCTCACCCCTCCGCATTTGGCTGGAGTGCCGAAGAATCACCCCTTTGTGGCGAAGATTAAAAACTCTGCAGCCAAGATAATGGGAGACACTGGTCCATTGGAGACTGACTTCTGATTACCCAACCTAGAATACATCCCGAAACCTCAATACAAGAAATCGCTGCTCAAACATCTATATAATGCTGCAAAAGTCGTGACCCTGTACACTGCATATCCTCTCCCGCTAGCCTGAGAGATATATGAGCATTGCTGAAATTGCTGTGTTGATTTCCTGACAATATGGTTACGCTGGTTAGAATTCAAGGAGAATCCCACCTAAAGATCTCTGGTGGAGTGGCCATGGCTCCAATTTAAATTAGTTCTAAATATCTCTGATAGTCAATCTTGGAGTCGCAGGACACTGACCAGTTGGGCGAGCAATGTTTTCATCATAACGCCCTTCTAGATGGCCTTCTGTTGAGCATACCATTCAGGGACTAAAGTCTCTCAAGACCCCCTAGTCCTCTTCTGTCTTCTGCCCCAGTATGTGCCCGCTCCCTCCCAACCAAAATTTATGATTGTCTACCTATTTAATTGAGCTGGTTACGTTTTTTGGTTAAGAAAAAGTGATGAGTGCTGGAATAGGTCATTTGTGCACACATTGTTCTTATGTGCTTTTATTGCTAAATAAATAAAGATTAAACAAACAAAACCCACCAGTAGGAGTCGTCAGTGACACACGGTTACTGGCAGTAAGAGGTATCCCAGGAAGCAGCAGGTCACCCTAGTCTGACACATGAATTCCTAAGAACTCAGAGACATGAACTTATTAAGTGTAATTTAATATGGAAAATAAAGCCACAATGCTTAAGATGAAAAACAACATAATGACATGTAAATATATAATACAATAGTTTCTTAAACAACAGAAGATCGTAAACTCACGAATTATATGTTTTCTGTTTGCTAGGAGAAGCAGGAATAATGGGACACTTCTGTCTATTTATTTTTATTATTATTATTAATTTATAAGGATCCACAGGTTCCGTAGCGCTGGGTACAGAAGCCAGTAACAAATAGATGAGGTAATACATGTAAGTAGCACAGATGAGTGTGAGTAATGTTATGGGGGACTCGCACAGAGTGCACCAAAATATATAATAGGACGTACGAGGGAGTCTGACACTGGACAGACGTGGGACAATCGGTAGAGAGGACCTTGCCTGTGAGAGCTTACATTCTAGAGGGAGGGATGGTGAGAGGCAGTAGGACCAACTGGGAGAAGATGGAGATGGCAGATGAGGAAGAGGAGGTGATGGATAAGATGGTTAGGAGGTGGTAGGATAGGCGAGCTTGAAAAGGTGAATTTTGAGTGAGCGTTTGAAGAACTGAAGGTTTGGGAGGGTTGAGTGATGTGGGGTAAGGAGTTCCAAAGATTGGGGGCAGCACAGCAGGAAGTCTTGGAGGAACATGGGAGGACGTAATGAGGGGTGAATTGAAGCTGAGCAGAGTAGCCGAGTAGGTATGTACCCCAAGACAAGGTCAGAGATGTAAAGGGGAGAAGTGTCAGCAAGTGCTGTGTAAGTGAGGATGAGGAGCTTGAACTGAATTCTGAGATGGACAGGGAGCCAATGAAGGGATTTACGCAGAGTAGAAGTGGATGAGAGAGGAAGATGAGCCTAGCCGAGGCATTCTCTATGGATTGGAGGTTATACAAGTGAGAGACAGGAAGACCAGTGAGGAGGTTGCAATAGTCAAGACGATAAATGAGTGAATGGACCAGGATTTTGGTTGCTTCCTGAGAGAGGAAGGGATGGATTTTCGTGATGTTACAGAGGAGTGGGGCAGAAGTTGGTGAGGGACAGGGTATGAGGGGTAAAGCTGAGGGCAGAGTCAAGGGTGACTCCAAGGCAGCAGGCTTGGGTTATCGGAGAGTTATGTTGTCAAGCAAGAGGTTAGATATTGTCGGAAGGAAAGATGATGAGCTCGGATTTAGAGATGTTGAGTTTCAGGAAGCGCTGTGACATCCAGGAAGTTACAGCTGAGAGGAAAAAGGGGAGAGGAAAGAAATAAGTTAATGAGATGCACTAACCACTCTATTAGTGGAGTTTAAAGAGCAACTAGGCGTTGCTAACGCTGCTACAATGATGATATAGGGGCAGCGGCAAGAGATTCATAGTCTGTACTATACAATCATTTCTATTGTGTATTAAACACAAACCACATGACACTTGATACATAGAAAATATAGCGTCTTACTAAGCGAATATAGTGTATAGCTCAGTACTGGTTCGGATCTTGCACTAATCTATCAAAGGCACAATATGAATTATCTTTAGACTACATTTCCATTCCACTAAGGATAACTATAATAGTTACCATAACTTGGATAGCAATTTATAAAATTGCTTCAACATGATTAGTGGATATAGAGATTCATGAGATGTGTACAGCTTTTAATTCACAATTTCACTTAATTATTTTGTTACAATGGATATTTCGCTGTTTTTAGGAATTCATAATAAAAGCTAAGTTTTATATTAATTAATGTCTAGTTGCTCTATAAACGTCACTAATAGAGTGGTTAGTGCATCTCATTAACTTATTTCTTTCCTCTCCCCTTTAATACATTTATGGATTTAATTACCTAAATTTTATTACCAGACTAGAAGGGAAAGATTCACTCAACCAACTACTGGTGCGACTATTCCCATTCCCTTTGCCCTATTTTTGTAAAGTTCCAGCTGAGAAACGGATAATTGGGTTAGGAAGGCAGGAGAGAGGCCAGGGAGGGAAAGATAGATTTGTGTGTCATCAGTATAGAGGGGTATTGGAGACCAAATGATTGAATAAGTTCACCGAGAGAGGTGATGTAGAGAGAGAAGTGCAGAGGGCCATGGACAGAGCCTTGTGGGACACCAATAGAAAGAGGTAGAGGGGGAGGAGGAGGGGTAAATAGAGGGTAAAGGAAAGGAGATTGGAGTCAGATAGCGGGAAGAAAAACTGAAGAAGTTGGAAATGTCACAGAGATGGGAGAACAGGTAATGACCATCGCAGTGGGTGGCGGAAGTAGTCCATTGGGAGAGGCCTTAGGAAGAAGTGAGAGTTATAGGTTTAGAGGTAGCGGTAGTAATAGGAGAGGCACTAGGGATGTTAAAATCAATATAAATCGTGGAAAGATCAGAAGAGAGGAAATGGGGAAGCCAGGCGGTGAAGTTATCCAGAAATTGGGGGGAAGGGCCAGTGGAGCGATATATTACAGCAATACGAAGGTGGAGAGGGGAAAAGATAAGGATAGAGTGAACTTCAGAGGAGGAGAAGGAGAGGGAGGGTTCAGGGGGGGGATAACATTGAGCCATGAGACAGTAGATCACCAACACCACCTCATTTGTGGTCCCCAGGACGAGGAGTGTGGAAAAAGGAAAGACCCCCATGGAAGAGTACAGCTGGGGAAGCAGTATCAGATGGGGGGAACCTTGTTTCTGTAAGGGCCAAGAAACCAAAGGAGTAGAAGGCAAATTGGCAATGAATGGGAGTGAGCTTATTGCAAACAGATCTTGGATTCCAGAGTTTGCAAGACAGGGGAAGGTAAGAGGAAGGATGGGAATAAGGTTGGTGGCATTGGATGTCCTGGGGGAACAAGGTGATATGTGGTTGACATGGGGAGCAACAGCTGATAGAGGAGATGGGCTTGGGCATATAGTATGGAGTAATGATGTGGGGAGCCATGTTGGGGAGTGGGTAGAAGTGTTGAATGGAGAGTAATAAGGTACAGGAGATGTAGTAAAAAAGTTTTTGCAGAGTCATGAAATAGGAGAGTGGACCAAAGTCAGATTAAACTCAGTTTCAGCTCTTCATCCGGTAGACAAAGCCTTGAAAGTACAATGATGAGACAGAAGCCTGAAACAGCTGAACCAGGGGGAGAAAATGCCTGAGCAAATAGTACAGCAGGCTGATTATACAGAGGGGATGTTGCAGGGAAAATAAAATGACAGTAAAACAAACTTTCATGAGTTGAGAAGTAAATCATCATCATCACCATTTATTTATATAGCGCCACTGATTCTGCAGCGCTGTACAGAGAACTCATTCACATCAGTCCCTGCCCCATTGGAGCTTACAGTCTAAATTCCCTAACACACACACACACAGACAGAGAGAGACTTGGGTCAATTTTGATAGCAGCCAATTAATCTACCAGTATGTTTTTGGAGTGTGGGAGGAAACCGGAGCACCCGGAGGAAATCCACGCAAACACGGGGAGAACACACAAACTCTTCACAGATAAGGCCATGGTTGGGAATTGAACTCATGACCCCAGTGCTGTGAGGTAGAAGTGCTAACCACTGAGCCACCGTGCTCAGAGTCCAAAACCGTCTTCCTGTGGTGTGGTTCTTGCAGCCAGGGAGAGATGGAAACATCAGGAGTAAAAGATGGAGTTTCAGGTGAATGATAACTGTTGTCCTTGTGTAGCTGTTGTAATCTTTAGAATGTTCTTCTCCTGTTTACCTCTGGAATAACTGAATTATGCTATTTAAATTTTAATCCACTTGTAACTATACACACTAATATGCAGCCATTCTACAATGATTATATATGGTTAACAAACACATGTGATCAGTGTCTTTGATCAGACTCTCTATAAACTCCCCCAGCAAAAACTAGCAGTAAAAGGTTTAAACAAACAAGCAGTGAAATAACAGCATACCGTTGCGTTAGAAATAAAACAGAGCCACACCCCACCTGCAGAGGATTGTAGTGCACAGTGTCTCATTTTGGGAATATTTAAACTCTTCACATTTATAGCACAGAATCAATATAAATTGTCATGGTCTTAGTGGGTGGGGTGAATAAAATGCCACTTGATTTGATCTAGAGAATGACTTTGGGTCCATGAACACCTGAGCGAGAGATGGGGGTTGGCTGGAGGGAAGATGGGGGGGGTGAGGTGACTTTTTTGAGCAAACGATAAAGTACATGGTAAGAAAAAAGCTTTACACGGCTCCGTACATCCCTGCCCATGTCTAGGAATTAGTTCCAGAAGTTTTGCTTTCGGACCTCTGTGATCGCTGCCAGCGGCTCTGGACACTCTCCCCCTATGATTAGGAGGGGTAGGACCCCGATCATAGTGCCTTTGTCCTTTGCGGAGATGTCTTCTTGGGCTTGGTCACGCCCCCTAAGATTACAAATTGTAAAGGTTTCACAAACTTTCCCTCATTACTATGTACATGGCCACATCCACTATTCATGGTGATCAGAGGTCACTTACAGAGAGTTACTGATCACTACAAGGCAACGGTCAAAAACAGAAACAGTCCCATGAATGCAAGTATCTCTGATCATCTTATTCTCTGAATGTGCTGCTCTTTATAAATCATTACACAAGAGATCATCGGACTTTACAAATGTCTGACATGTAATGCAGTGCTCTGCAGACACATGGATAGATATGTAATGCAATACTCTGCAGACACATGGTAGAATAGATATGTAATGCAATGTTCTGCAGAGAGCATGAAAGGATATGTAATGCAATACTCTGATACAGAAGGGAGGCCTGTCCTAAGCTCCTCCCCCTTCCCACCACCTGCCCTAAGGATATGTAATGCAATGCTCTGCAGACACATGGAAGGATATGTAATGTAATACTCTGCAGAGACCATGGAAGATATATTTGTAATGCAATGCTCTGCAGAGCATGGAAGGATATGTAATGCAATACTCTGCAGAGAGCATGAAAGGATATGTAATGCAATACTCTGATACAGAAGGGAGGCCTGTCCTAAGCTCCTCCCCACCGCCTGCCCTAAGGATATGTAATGCAATGCTCTGCAGAGCATGGAAGGATATGTAATGTAATGCTCTGCAGAGACCATGGAAGGACAGATATGTAATGCAATGCTTTGTAGACACATGGAAGGATAGATATGTCATGCAATGCTCTGCAGACACATGGATAGATACGTAATGCAATGCTCTGCAGAGCATGGAAGGATAGATATGTAATGCAATGCTCTGCAGAGACCATGGAAGAAGATATGTAATGCAATGCTCTGCAGAGACCATGGAAGGATACATAATGCAATGCTCTGCAGAGACCATGGAAGGATATCTAACGCAATGCTCTGCAGAGCGTGGAAGGATAGATATGTAATGCAATGCTCTGCAGACACATGGAAGGATATGTAATGCAATGCTCTGCAGAGACCATGGAAGGATAGATATGGCATGCAATGCTCTGCAGACACATGTATAGATACGTAATGCAATGCTCTGCAGAACTAATTATTAATACACCAGTCAGTTTATTTCAATTTTCTCCTTTAATTTTGGTTTAATTGAACATCTTCCTGTGAGACTGCGCTGATCCCCGGCAGGACTCAGTGTGTACAGGAACTCATCACGGTTTAATAAGTCCACCATCCCCCTCACTCACGAAGCGCTTGCGCCCCCTGCAGGACACAGAACAGACAGGTGAGAGGGGATTATGTATCTGCAGATATCTGATCAACAAACCCTGTGAGGTCCAGTCAGGTGCACACAACCAATGTCCTACGTAATGCTGAAACTACGTCACAAACCTCAGGAGACTCCTCCCCCTCATACCTGATATAGGAGAGGCCTGTCCTAAGCTCCTCCCCTTATACCCGTGATACAGGAGAGGCTTGTCCTAAGCTCCTCCCCCTTATACCTGTGATACAGGAGAGGCTTGTACTAAGCTCCTCCCCTTCATACAGATACCTGCAATACAAGAGAGAGGCCTCTCTTAAGCTCCTCCCTCTCATACATACCTGTTGTGACTGGTTCACTTATAAGTATATTGTAAGCTTGCGAGCAGGGTTCTCTTACCTCTCTGTCTGTATGTATTACCCAGTATCGTTTTATTAATGTTTGTTCCCAATTGTAAAGCGCTACGGAATTTGCTGGCGCTATATAAATAAATGTTGATGATGATGATAAGTAACTTATGGTATAAATTTATTTAAAGGAAATTATTTTTGATATTGTGTGTATTTTGGTAAAGGAAATATCTTTATTTCTGAGACCAGGGGAGGAAATTTGTTTTTGTTTTAACTTTGCTAGAGGAAATGCATTATTTCTGAGGTATATATCTGATGCAATAAACCTTTATGGAGGAAGTCTTTTGTGTATTTTGGTGTAGAGAAATTACTTCTTTGAAATTTTGTAACTTTTCTTTGGGAATTCTCAAGTGGAGGAAATGTATATTCTGCCACTCTCTGAAGAAAGGCCCCATGTTAATCTCATGTTCATTAGACCTTTTATTGTGTGAAGGTCCACCACCTGAAGGCACAGGAAGGTTTAATGAAGACTTGCTGGTAGATTTCCTCTATGTCTAAAGCAAGATACAGGAAATCTCAGCAAGTTTTAGGATATCACAGGTAAGTGTAAATATTGTTAGCTTTGCATTGCATGTAAATCCATGTTTGGGTAAACATCCTGGTTGTGGAAATAGCTCAGCCCTCAGAGGGCTGTCTTATCCTATGAATCTGTGTCCAAAACTGCATAAAAAAATTCTGTTTTGTATTGAAAATCGTTCTTATTTCATCTGACCTGCTCCCCAGTACCTTCAACCAGTGTGAGCAAATATACATCACTTGCTTCAAAGACCTGCTTGGAAACTTCTCTATTCCTGTGACCTACAGATTAGACCCTAAAATCTAATCCGTTCCCAGCTGTCTGAGGTTTGGACCCAGTATCCAGTATCACAGCTCTGCCCACTACCCAGCAGCTCTGGCCAGTGTGATAGGCCAGGGGGGGGGTCCATCCACAGCAACCCTGATCCACAATAAGAGGTCAGGGGTACCAGCAAGGGGGTACACTAGTAGTGAGTTACCCAGAAGAAACCCAGTTCTGGATGCCTTAAAGAAGTCCAATGGTAGCATCAGGCTCCTGCTACTGCGGTTAGAGGGCGCATTTGGGATAACGAAAGGGAACCTTGGCAAAGTAAGCCCAGTCGGTTCCGAGCAACAACTGACAATGTGGCATAGGCGGTCCATCCTGTCTCACCTGTGATACAGGAGAGAGACCGATCCTAAACTCCTCCCCCTCATACGGACACCTGTCTTAAGCCCCTCCCCCTCAAACTGCCACCTGCCCCCTCAAACTGCCACCTTAGCTCCTCCCCCTCATACAGATACCTGTGATACAGTAAGACGGAACAATGATAAACTCCACCCATGACACCTGTGAAAAGGAAACTACCCCCAAAGCGGTACACACCTGGATGGACACTGGTCTCGCAGTTGTTGGGTAATGACCCCCTCCTGGTAACATAGATCAACCAATTTCTCCATCACATTATGGGCCAGAGGTACATCCAGACTGAGGTCCGGCAGCTCGGAGTAGACCCGCTGGAAACCCTGTGAGACACAGACAGTAAGTGCTGGGCCTGGAAGAAGTGTGCAGTGCGACTGGTACAGGACACATAACATTACCCGGTTCATCTGGTCCAGGGTTATCAGACCACTCTCCCATAACGCTTTCAGTAAATTCACTGCCATCAGGACATGGCCTTCAGCCGAACCCTCCAACACCAGAACCACGGCCTGGAAACAGAGACACTGGTCAGTGTGAGAGGGGAAAAGGGAATTATATCTTTACTTGTGTTGTCGTGGGACTATATAATGGTACTGACATAGAGATGTAGATGGTCTCTCGTAGTACTATACAATGATACTGACATAGACATGTAGATGGTCTCTTGTAGGACTATATAATGGTACTGACATAGAGATGTAGATGGTCTCTCGTAGTACTATACAATGATACTGACATAGACATGTAGATGGTCTCTTGTAGGACTATATAATGGTACTGACAGAGATGTAGATGGCCTCTCGTAGGACTATGTAATGGTACTGACATAGAGATGTAGATGGTCTCTCGTAGTACTATACAATGATACTGACATAGACATGTAGATGGTCTCTTGTAGGACTATATAATGGTACTGACAGAGATGTAGATGGCCTCTCGTAGGACTATGTAATGGTACTGACATAGACATGTAGATGGCCTCTTGTAGTACTATACAATGATACTGACATAGAGATGTAGATGGCCTCTTGTAGTACTATACAATGATACTGACATAGACATGTAGATGGCCTCTTGTAGGACTATGTAATGGTACTGACATAGAGATGTAGATGGCCTCTTGTAGTACTATACAATGATACTGACATAGACATGTAGATGGCCTCTTGTAGTACTATACAATGATACTGACATAGACATGTAGATGGCCTCTTGTAGGACTATGTAATGGTACTGGCATAGAGATGTAGATGGTCTCTTGTAGGACTATGTAATGGTACTGGCATAGAGATGTAGATGGCCTTTTGTAGGACTATGTAATGGTACTGGCATAGAGATGTAGATGGCCTCTTGTAGGACTATGTAATGGTACTGACAGAGATGTAGATGGCCTCTCGTAGGACTATGTAATGGTACTGACAGAGATGTAGATGGCCTCTTGTAGGACTATGTAATGGTACTGACAGAGATGTAGATGGCCTCTTGTAGGACTATGTAATGGTACTGACAGAGATGTAGATGGCCTCTTGTAGGACTATGTAATGGTACTGACAGAGATGTAGATGGCCTCTTGTAGGACTATGTAATGGTACTGACAGAGATGTAGATGGCCTCTTGTAGGACTATGTAATGGTACTGACAGAGATGTAGATGGCCTCTCGTAGGACTATGTAATGGTACTGACAGAGATGTAGATGGCCTCTCGTAGGACTATGTAATGGTACTGACAGAGATGTAGATGGCCTCTCGTAGGACTATGTAATGGTACTGACAGAGATGTAGATGGCCTCTTGTAGGACTATGTAATGGTACTGACATAGAGATGTAGATGGTCTCTTGTACGACTATGTAATGGTACTGACATAGAGATGTAGATGGTCTCTCGTAGTACTATACAATGATACTGACATAGACATGTAGATGGCCTCTTGTACGACTATGTAATGGTACTGACAGAGATGTAGATGGCCTCTCGTAGGACTATGTAATGGTACTGACATAGAGATGTAGATGGCCTCTCGTAGGACTATGTAATGGTACTGGCATAGAGATGTAGATGGTCTCTTGTACGACTATGTAATGGTACTGACAGAGATGTAGATGGCCTCTCGTAGGACTATGTAATGGTACTGACAGAGATGTAGATGGCCTCTCGTAGGACTATGTAATGGTACTGACAGAGATGTAGATGGCCTCTTGTAGGACTATGTAATGGTACTGGCATAGAGATGTAGATGGTCTCTTGTACGACTATGTAATGGTACTGACAGAGATGTAGATGGCCTCTCGTAGGACTATGTAATGGTACTGACATAGAGATGTAGATGGTCTCTTGTACGACTATGTAATGGTACTGACATAGAGATGTAGATGGTCTCTCGTAGTACTATACAATGATACTGACATAGACATGTAGATGGCCTCTTGTAGGACTATGTAATGGTACTGGCATAGAGATGTAGATGGTCTCTTGTACGACTATGTAATGGTACTGACAGAGATGTAGATGGCCTCTCGTAGGACTATGTAATGGTACTGACATAGAGATGTAGATGGCCTCTTGTAGGACTATGTAATGGTACTGACAGAGATGTAGATGGCCTCTCGTAGTACTATACAATGATACTGACATAGAGATGTAGATGGTCTCTTGTACGACTATGTAATGGTACTGACATAGAGATGTAGATGGCCTCTCATAGGACTATGTAATGGTACTGACTTAGAGATGTACATGGCCTCTCATAGGACTATGTAATGGTACTGACATAGAGATGTAGATGGTCTCTCATAGGACTATGTAATGGTACTAACATAGAGATGTAGATGGTCTCTTGTACGACTATGTAATGGTACTGACATAGAGATGTAGATGGCCTCTCGTAGGACTATGTAATGGTACTGACATAGAGATGTAGATGGCCTCTTGTAGGACTATGTAATAGTACTGACAGAGATGTAGATGGCCTCTCGTAGGACTATGTAATGGTACTGACATAGATATGTAGATGGCCTCTCGTAGGACTATGTAATGGTACTGATATAGAGATGTAGATGGTCTCTCATAGGACTATGTAATGGTACTAACATAGAGATGTAGATGGTCTCTTGTATGACTATGTAATGATACTAACATAGAGATGTAGATGGCCTCTCGTAGGACTATGTAATGGTACTGACATAGAGATGTAGATGGCCTCTCGTAGGACTATGTAATGGTACTGACATAGAGATGTAGATGGCCTCTCGTAGGACTATGTAATGGTACTGACATAGAGATGTAGATGGCCTATCGTAGTACTATGTAATAGTACTGACATAGAGATGAAGATGGCCTCTTGTAGGACAATGTAATGGTACTGACAGAGAGATGTAGATGGCCTCTCATAGTGCTATGTAATGGTACTAATATAGAGATGTAGATGGCCTCTCGTAGGACTATGTAATGGTACTGACATAGAGATGTAGATGGCCTCTTGTAGGACCAGTGGCGGATCGCCCCCCCCTAGCAGGGGCTTGCTGCCGGCAGCTGCACACTATGTGCAGGTCCGTTCGGCAGAGAGAGTTAGGGAGAGAGTCCTGCCCAACTGCTCTGATCGGCACAATCAGAGCAGCCAGGCAGGACTCTCTCCCTAACTCTCTCTGCCGAACGGACCTGCACATAGTGTGCAGCCGTCGGCAGCCTTAGGTGTCAAAAAGGGGGCGGGGCTAAATCCCCTCCCCCCCCTAAATCGCACCCGGTACAATTAAGTTCTGGATCCGCCCGTGTAGGACTATGTAATGGTACCGACATAGAGATGTAGATGTCTATGTCACTACGACTATATATTGGTACTGACAGAGATGTAGATGGCCTCTCGTAGGACTATGTAATGGTACTGACAGAGATGTAGATGGCCTCTCGTAGGACTATGTAATGGATAAAGGCCCATAGTAAGTGACTACACCACAACGCTGGTTGCGGTAGAGAACTCTCTGGTTCGTCAGGTTACTAGGCCATAAACCGGTACCTCATAGACCAGCTCGTGATGGAAATGGGGAACCTCTAATTCCCTCAGACACCGTTCCGCCTCCGACACCTGTCCAGAGACCAGGAACTCCTGAAGAAGCAGATTCATCTGCAGAATAAACACAAAATTAGTTACTTAAATGTGAGAATGTTGTATACGGCAGGGCTCACCCTAGAGGTAGGGTCACTAGTTACCTCCTTAATGAGATGTTTAACAGGCCTTAGCCCTCCTCCAACTCCCCATACATTATCCAGTCGAATAATTTCTCTCTTGATTCTTAATAAGACTGCAGCGCGGTCCAGCGCGGCCCTGGAATGGGAGGAGATGAGAACATAACCTTAGGTTCAGGCATTATAACTGGTACAGGGAGAGCCATATGCCAGACGTGGATATAAACTAATTCTCTATATGGAGATGTGCCTGCTCTTCCTTATGCCCCCAAATTCGCTTCATTTTGCCAGGACAGTCACACATGAGTAAGAATGACAGGAAGAACTGGGAAGAGGTCAGAGGGTAAAGGTCAGGAACAATTTATTGCCTGTAGGGGTGGGAAAGCTCAGCAAGCAGAATCACAAACATGTTTATAGGAGCTAAGTAGACACCTGCGACAGGAATTGTATTAGTCATCTTTTAATATATCCACTAGACAAATACAAACAGAAAATAAAAATAATAGGGTTAGTGTGCCTTTAAATCCCTTGATGCTTCTAAATTTTGCATTAAGTCATATCCTAAGCCGCACTCCCATCATGCCCCTCTCACCCTGTGCTCCACCACCCTCACCGTGACCCTCTCACCCTGTGCCCCACCACCCTCACCGTGCCCCTCTCACCCTGTGCCCCACCACCCTCACCGTGCCCCTCCACCCTCACCGTGCATGTTCACAGTCAACCCGTCCCTTGTACCGGTCCAGGAAATCCAGAGGCAAAGCGTGATCTGCAACCGCACGAGCTATAAACTGGCCCAGCATCTGCAAGAATCATCACAAAATAACGTCGGCTGTCACTGGCCCCTAGAGATTTATCACACCACAGATTACAGAGGGCGACAGGCAGCTTCCTTCCGTCCGGTCACCCTGCAGTGGGAGGGGCCTTTACCTGCGGAGCCTCTGGAGTGTCCAGGATCAGATCTGGTAAGTCAGTCAGTAATCTGTTGAAGGCCTGAGCATTGTCTTCCTCGGACAGCACCTTGTCCAGCAGATCACACAGGAGGCGTGAGGTTAGCTCTCTGTGACTGGCCTTTCCTTCCAGAGAGAGAGACACCGCCAGATGGGGGACCCCCGGACGCTGACCCCCCAAATTCAGCCCCTTTAGAAGAGCCTGAAATAAATGACAAAAACAGAACACCGAGCAGTGTAATATGCTGTACTAGTAGACCATATGCTCACTGCTGTATTATATATATATATATATATATATATATATATATATATATATATATATATAGAAAACACACATACTGTACTACTAGTCTGTGCACTTACTGCTGTTATATACACCCATCAGCCACAACATTAAACCACTGACAGTGAAGTGAATAACATTATCTGGTTACAATGACACCTGTCCAGTTGCGGGATATATTGGGCAGTGAGTGAACAGTCAGTTCTTGAAGTTGATGTGATGGAAGCAGGAAAAATGGGCAAAGTAAGGATCTGAGCGACTCTGACAAGGGCCAAATTGTGAAGACTGGACGGCTGGGTCAGAGCATCTCCAAAACGTCCGGTCTTTTGGAGTGTTCCCGGTATGTAGTGGTTAGTACCTACCAACAGTGGTCCAAGGAAGGACAACCAATGAACTGACAAAAGAGTCATGGGCGTCCAAGGCTCATTGACACGTGTGGGGAGCGAAGGCTAACCCATCTGGTCCAATCCCACAGAAGAGCTACTGTAGCACAAATTACTGAAAGAGTTAATTCTGGCTATGACAGAAAGATGTCAGAACACACAGAGCATCGCAGCTTGCTGCGTATGGGGCTACGCAGCCACGGACCAGTCAGAGAGCCCCTGCTGACCCCTGTCAGCAGCGCTTACAATGGACACATGAGCGCCAGAATTGGACCATGGAGCAATGGAAGAAGGTGGCCTGGTCTGATGAATCACGTTTTCTTTTACATCTGCCGGGTGTGTGTGCGTTGTTTACTTGGGGAAGAGATGGCACCAGGATGCACTATGGGAAGAAGACAAGCTAGCGGAGGCAGTGTGATGCTGGGAAACCTTAGTCCTGACATTCATATGGATGTTACTCTGACATGTACCACCTACCTAAACATTGTTGCAGACTAAGTACACCCCTTCATGGTAACGGTATTCCCTGATGGCAGTGGCCTCTTTCAGCAGGATAATGCGCCCTGTCACACTGCAGGAATTGTCTGAGGAACATGACAGAGAGCTCAAGGTGATGACTTGGCCTCTAAATTTCAATCTGATCGACATCTGTGGGATGTGCTGGAAAAACAAGTCCGAGCCACGCACAACTATCGGGACTCAAAGGATCTGCTTCTAACGTTTTGGTGCCAGATACCACAGAACACCTTCAGAGGTCTTGTGGTGTCGACGCATCAATTGGTTAGAGCTGTTTGGGTGGCAAGAAGGGGCACAATATTGGCAGGTGGTTTTAATGTTGCAGCCGATTGTTGTGTGTGTGTATGTATAAAAAAAATTATATATATATATATATATATATATATATATATATATATATATATATACACACACACACACATACACAGTAGGTGAAATAAGTATTGAACACATCAACATTCTTCTCAGTAAATATATATTATATGTGGATATTGTAATGAAATTTACACCAAATGTCAACAACAACCCTTGCAATCCACACATGAAAAGAAATTAAACCATAAATGTCCATAATTTAAGTTTTGTGTAATAATGTGAAATGACACAGGGAAAAAGTATTGAACACACTTCCCGAAATTTATTTAATACTTTGTACAAAAGTTTTAGTTTGTAATGACAGCTTCAAGACTCCTCCTGTACGGAGAAACTAGTCGCATGCATTGCTCATTTGCAGCGCCCAGGAGCGGATTAACGCTGCAGCCCAGGAAGGGAATAACGCGGCAGCGCCGGGGGGGAGTAAAGCAGCAGCCCAGGAGGGGAGGAACACGGCAGTGCCCAGGTGGGGAGGAACGTGGCAGTGCGCAGGAGGGGAGGAACGCGGCAGTGCCCAGGAAGGGAGGAACGCGGCAGCGCCCACAGACAGAAACGTCTGATTGATAATCAGGCTAGGGAGCACCTCTGACACTGCGTCCCACCCTCATTCACAACTTATCGCTATGTTTCAGATGTTCCTCTTGGCCAGGGTCTCAGTAGTATATGGGTAACAGTACTTCCTACAAGGACAGGTACTTACTATAACCTCCCCGGTGTCTCCATGTTCAAAGTATTCCTGGACCATTGGCTGTACCGTCTTCTGTAGTCCGGCCTCGTCCAGCTCCAGGACCACCTTCTGATACACAGTGTCTCCCTGGCAGAGTAACAACACCCCACAATTACTGACCCCCAAGTACAGTATACACCAGCCTGCAAAGTCTTTGGCCAAAGATTACTTGTTTACTTGTATCTATCTTAATAAATATCAACTTTAATTGCTCCCTAAAATCATTATCATGAGACTTTAGGACGTTACGTTAAATGTACTATGCTTAATGTACCATACTATTTGTAAACATCAGCGTATTTCATGTCATCGCAGTCCCAAGAGTTTATTGATCTGCTAAGGTACGTCATTTTAAGCTGGTCATTAATAAATCTGGTATGTATGTTGATTAATTTTATTCAATAATATTTTTTATATAAAATATATTTTTATTATTTAAATATTTTATATCTTACTGTATTTTAGTTTCCTTTTTTACAGTGTTAAAATAAATAATAACCATAACGTTTTCAAAATGAAGAAAAGTGGTGAAGACGATGAGCCAGGTGTACATCAAAAAGGAAAGATTAATATATTAACTAAACCGAAAGCGAAGACTCCCAACAACTGCAATCAAAGAACACAATAAAATTAGACAAACTCCAGTATCAGTTGATACAGTTAAAAGATGTCTACGTAATGTAGGCCATGGTCACACAGCTTGCAGAAAACCATTCTTGAGGTCTGTAAATAAAGTAAAACGCCTTTGATGAGTCAAAGAATACCAGCACTGGACACTGGAAAAAAGTACTTTGGACTGGCGAGTCCTAATTTTAACTTTTTAGAACCAGAAGATGTCAGTATGTTCGATAAATGGTCAGGGAACGTGTGTTAGATACAGCTAAACATGGTGGTGGACACGTCATGATCTGGGGTGGTGGTCACGTCATGATCTGGGGTGGTGGTCACGTCATGATCTGGGGTGGTGGTCACGTCATGATCTGGGGTGGTGGTCACGTCATGATCTGGGGTGGTGGTCACGTCATGATCTGGGGTGGTGGTCACGCCATGATCTGGGGTGGTGGTCACGCCATGATCTGGGGTGGTGGTCACGCCATGATCTGGGGTGGTGGTCACGCCATGATCTGGGGTGGTGGTCACGTCATGATCTGGGGTGGTGGTCACGTCATGATCTGGGGTGGTGGTCACGCCATGATCTGGGGTGGTGGTCACGTCATGATCTGGGGTGGTGGTCACGTCATGATCTGGGGTGGTGGTCACGTCATGATCTGGGGTGGTGGTCACGTCATGATCTGGGGTGGTGGTCACGCCATGATCTGGGGTGGTGGTCACGTCATGATCTGGGGTGGTGGTCACGTCATGATCTGGGGTGGTGGTCACGTCATGATCTGGGGTGGTGGTCACGCCATGATCTGGGGTGGTGGTCACGTCATGATCTGGGGTGATGTTTATGGAGGAAAGGTTGGAGATTTACTTCAAATTAACTATGGATAAGAAACGATACCACAGTATGTTAGTACATCAAGCTGTATCAAGAGAAACCCGAAATATTGGATAGGGGTTCATCATGCAACAAGATAAGGACTCTAAGCACACATCTAAACTGTATCAATTATTTAAAAACTAAAAGCAGAAAGTTCTACATTATGACATGGGCTCCTCAGTCACCGGATCTCAATCCCATTGGGATGAATTAGACAGAAAAGTTTGTGTAATGGCTCCAACAAATAATAGAAACTTATGGGACGGTCTGAATGAAGCCTGGAAAGTGATAACTTCCCAAACTTTAGATAAGTTGGTTTCCCGAATGCCCAAATTATGTGACACATTGATAAACGCCAAATTTAATCTGAAATTTATGTTATACAATAAAATTATAAATAATTTTGATAATGATTAGTTACAATATCATGTGAAACATTATTATGAATATTTTCATTATTTCACTACATTTTTTCTTTTATTAACAATAATTATCCTTGGCCAAAGCTAGTGTACACCTGGAGGGATCGGAGAATGTCCCTGAATGGGTCCTACACCCACTCTCCCCCATTTCTGTCCTAAGACGCCTTAGAGCCGTCCTTGTCAGACCAGGGGGTAAATGTATCAAAGTTGTATGACTTGTGGCCTTGATGGCCTTTACAGGCCATCGCCCCTTTTAATTTTAGCTGCAAAGATGCCGATTACCGACCAGATGAAAAAAACGGATTTTGATACATTTACCCCCAGGAGTTACCCGTGTTACCATCTGTTAAACTAGGAACAAAAAAAACATTTTACTCATCAGCGTAATAAGTGGCAGGGAATGGCCATAGAGCGCAACAGAATATGGAGGACGACGTATCCGAGTCACCCCCAAGCCTCCCCTCATCCCCCTTATAATATCATCACAGCACAGTTCTTACCTGGGCAGATTCATCATAATTGGGGTCTCGAGCGTCAGGCTCCTGATAACTGTAGACCTGTCCTGGAGCCCCCCAAACTCCCTTCCCACCAGCACCTCCTGCAGAAGAGAGCAGAGCTGTGACCCCCTGAATTCATCTCCTGACACTATCCATAGTCGCTACCACAATATATGTAATGTCCTCTCCGTCCCATGACTGGCCCACACTGTCCTGTCCCATGACCGCCCCACACTAGCCTCTCTGTCCCACTCTCCATAACTGGCCCTCACTGTCCTCTCCGTCTCATGACTGGTCCACAATGTCCTAATCAACCCATTCTCCATAACTGCCGCACATTGTTCTTTCAGTCTGTCCCCATACTCTCCATAAACACTTATCCTACTCCAACTAACATCTCCATACTTTCCATAACCACTGATCCTACTCCAACTAACATCTCCATACTCTCCATAACCACTTATCCTACTCTAACTAACATCTCCATAACCACTTGTCCCTACCCCAATTAACACCTCCATACTCTCCATAACCTCTTGTCCCTACCCCAACTAACATCTCCATACTCTCCATAACCACTTGTCCTAGCCCAACTAACATCTCCATACTCTCCATAACCACTGATCCTACTCCAACTAACATCTCCATACTTTCCATAACCACTGATCCTACTCCAACTAACATCTCCATACTCTCCATAACCACTTATCCTACTCTAACTAACATCTCCATAACCACTTGTCCCTACCCCAATTAACACCTCCATACTCTCCATAACCTCTTGTCCCTACCCCAACTAACATCTCCATACTCTCCATAACCACTTGTCCCTACCCCAACTAACATCTCCATAACCACTTGTCCTAGCCCAACTAACATCTCCATACTCTCCATAACCACTGATCCTACCCCAACTAACATCTCCATACTCTCCATAACCACTGATCCTACTCCAACTAACATCTCCATACTCTCCATAACCACTTGTCCCTACCCCAACTAACATCTCCATAACCACTTGTCCCTACCCCAACTAACATCTCCATAACCACTGATCCTACTCCAACTAACATCTCCATACTCTCCATAACCACTTGTCCCTACCCCAACTAACATCTCCATAACCACTTGTCCTAGCCCAACTAACATCTCCATACTCTCCATAACCACTTATCCTACCCCAACTAACATCTTCATACTCTCCATAACCTCTTGTCCCTACCCCAACTAACATCTCCAAAACCTCTTGTCCCTACCCCAACTAACATCTCCATACTCTTCATAACCACTTGTCCTACCCCAACTAACATCTCCATAACCTCTTGTCCCTACCCCAACTAACATCTCCATACTCTCCATAACCACTTATCCTATCCCAACTAACATCTTCATACTCTCCATACCTCTTGTCCCTACCCCAACTAACATCTCCATACTCTTCATAACCACTTGTCCCTACCCCAACTAACATCTCCATACTCTCAATAACCTCTTTTCTCTACCTCAACTAACATCTCCATACTCTCCATAACCACTTATCTTACCGTAACTAACATCTCCATAACCACTTGTCCCATGACCGCCCCACACTAGCCTCTCTGTCCCACTCTCCATAACTGGCCCTCACTGTACTCTCCGTCCCATGACTGGTCCACAATGTCCTAATCAACCCATTCTCAATAACTGCCGCACATTGTTCTCTCTGTCTGTCCCCATACTCTCCATAAACACTTATCCTACTCCAACTAACATCTCCATACTTTCCATAACCACTGATCCTACTCCAACTAACATCTCCATACTCTCCATAACCACTTATCCTACTCTAACATCTCCATAACCACTTGTCCCTACCCCAATTAACACCTCCATACTCTCCATAACCTCTTGTCCCTACCCCAACTAACATCTCCATACTCTCCATAACCACTTGTCCTAGCCCAACTAACATCTCCATACTCTCCATAACCACTGATCCTATCCCAACTAACATCTCCATAACCACTTGTCCCAGCCCAACTAACATCTCCATACTCTCCATAACCACTTGTCCCTACCCCAACTAACATCTCCATACTCTCCATAACCACTTGTCCCTACCCCAACTAACATCTCTATACTCTCCATAACCACTGATCCTACTCCAACTAACATCTCCATACTCTCCATAACCACTTGTCCCTACCCCAACTAACATCTCCATACTCTCCATAACCACTTGTCCTAGCCCAACTAACATCTCCATACTCTCCATAACCACTTATCCTACCCCAACTAACATCTTCATACTCTCCATAACCTCTTGTCCCTACCCCAACTAACATCTCCATACTCTTCATAACCACTTGTCCTACCCCAAATAACATCTCCATAACCTCTTGTCCTTACCCCAACTAACATCTCCATGACCACTTATCCTACCCCAACTAACATCTCCATACTCTTCATCACCACTTGTCCCTACCCCAACTAACATCTCCATACTCTCCATAACCACTTGTCCTACCCCAACTAACATCTCCATACTCACAATAACCTCTTGTCCTTACCCCAACTAATATCTCCATAACCACTTATCCTACCCCAACTAACATCTCCATACTCTCCATAACCACCGATCCTACTCCAACTAACATCTCCATACTCTCCATAACCAATTGTCCCTACCCCAACTAACACCACTTGTCCTAGTCCAACTAACATCTCCATACTCTCCATAACCACTCATCCTACCCCAACATCTTCAGACTGTAAATAACTTCTTGTCCCTACCCCAACTAACATCTCCATACTCTTCATAACCACTTGTCCTACCCCAACTAACATCTCCATACTCTCCATAACCTCTTGTTCCTATGTTCCTATCCCAACTAACATCTCAATACTCTCCATAACCTCTTGTCCGTACCCCAACTAACATCTCCATACTCTCCATAACCTCTTGTCCCTACCCCAACTAACATCTCCATAACCACTTATCCTACCCAAACTAAAATCTCCATACTCTCCATAACCACTTGTCCCATCCCAACTAACATCTCTTTACTCTCCATAACCACTTGTCCTACCCCAACTAACATCTCCATACTCTCCATAACCACTTGTCCCATCCCAACTAACATCTCCATAACCACTTGTCCTACCCCAACTAACATCTCTTTACTCTCCATAACCACTTGTCCTACTCCAAATAACATCTCCATACATTTATTTACCACTTTCTCTTTTACCTCCAAATAACAGAGCCACATGCCCCACTGCCTGTCATCTATGCACTCTCTCAGAGTGGCATCCTTCCATATCACCCTTAGCCCCTCATTGACCACCACCCGTCAATTCCTAATGAAACCCTTCTTACCTTTCTTGGGAAGTCCACGGCCTTTGCCCATACGTGACTTCCTGTCATTACCCCTTCCTTGCGGGCTGAGGGGCTCTGCCAAACAGTCTGTGCTCTCCGACTCCCGCGCAGAGTCACGTGAGGATGTACGGCGGAGTCTTCGCTTTGCCTTCGCCTTTAATTTTGCTTCATGAAGAGCTTTTTCCTGTGGGGTCCAGTCAGGTGACACTTCCTCATCGCTCAGCTCTTCCCCCTCTAAGACAGCGTCCTCACCTGGACCCATCCCAGCAGAAGATATGTGCCCTAGAACCACAAGGACATGTTAATGTATAAGTCCACCATACTGGGGCTAATCATTATACCAGCAGAAGATATGTGCCCTAGAACCACAGGGACATGTTAATGTATAGGTCCACCATACTGGGGCTAATCATTATACCAGCAGAAGATATGTGCCCAAGAACCACAGGGACATGTTAATGTATAAGTCCAGCATACTGGGGCTAATCATTATTCCAGCAGGAGATATGTGCCCTAGAACCACAGGGACATGTTAATGTATAAGTCCACCATACTGGGGCTAATCATTATTCCAGCAGGAGATATGTGCCCTAGAACCACAGGGACATGTTAATGTATAAGTCCACCATACTGGGGCTAATCATTATTCCAGCAGGAGATATGTGCCCTAGAACCACAGGGACATGTTAATGTATAAGTCCACCATACTGGGGCTAATCATTATTCCAGCAGGAGATATGTGCCCTAGAACCACAGGGACATGTTAATGTATAAGTCCACCATACTGGGGCTAATCATTATTCCAGCAGGAGATATGTGCCCTAGAACCACAGGGACATGTTAATGTATAGGTCCATCATACTGGGGCTAATCATTATTCCAGCAGAAAACAACTGTAATGTTTTCCAACCCAACACAGACTCTGTCACTCCTCATCACCAAAAAAGAAACTGTTAGAGATGAACTGAAGTAATGGCTTTAATGGTGTCATGGGTGTAAGGTCTGAAAACTGTCCCCCTGCTGGAGAAGAATGTAGGGAGCGCTCAGTGACAGGATGTAGTTATGGATGAATGTAGGGCGTAGGAAAGGGGTTAATGGACCAGGTCTGCCAGGGACACAGCAGGAAATGGGTTAATTGGTCTGGCAGGGAAGGGGTTAATGTGTGGTATCTGGAAATTGCACAGCAGGGAAGGGGTTAATCGGTCATGTCAGGCAGGGAAGGGGTTAATGGGTCAGGTCTGTCAAACATACGTCAGGGAAGGGGTTAATTTCTCGTGTCTGGCAGAGAAGGGGTTAATTGTTCATGCCTACCAGAGCCACAGCAGGGAAGGGGTTAATGGGTCAGGTCTGGCAGACGGCAGAAAAGGGGTTAATGGGTCAGGTCTGGCAGACAGCAGGGAAGGGGTTAATGGGGTCAGGTCTGGCAGACAGCAGGGAAGGGGTTAATGGGTCAGGTCTGGCAGACAGCAGGGAAGGGGTTAATGGGTCAGGCCTGGCAGACAGCAGGGAAGGGGTTAATGGGTCAGGCCTGGCAGACAGCAGGGAAGGGGTTAATGGGTCAGGTCTGGCAGACAGCAGGGAAGGGGTTAATGGGTC
>JAVHZZ010000466.1:0-43232 GCA_036250195.1 Mixophyes australis | reverse complement strand
AACCCCCAATCTCCCGTATCACCAAATGAACCCCCCCCCCCCCACAACATATTAGTGCCGATTCCCACTTACCACTTACAATCATAAAACCTATCAAACATTAACACCTTAATGTACAACCTTTAACCCCATTCCACAACACCGCCTCCCGCCTCCCCCCCCCCCCCTCCCCTCCCGCTCCCATTGGAGGAATCATGGACACACACGCATAAGAAGACTCACCTGCACACACAAGGAACATCCCTGACGAAGTCCACCCGGACGAAACGCGTTGGAACTAACCACTTCACAAGGAACCTGCCCGCAATCCTGAAAGAGTTCACACAAGACCCGATCCAGCGAGAACCGGCATACCTTCCGACAAGCAAGAAAACAACAAGAAACAGAGTCTCAGCTCTGCAGTGGAACGCACAGGCGCCTGTGCGTTCCAAACACACAAACCGGAAGTAAGAACACAGGAAGAGAGTCGCAGATCCACAGCCACCGCGACGGTCCGTCCTGATCTACTTCTCCACACGACTGAGGAACCACAAGACAAAGGTAAAATACCATAACTGCTCTTTTTAGAGCTGCAAACAAAACAGCTACATTCATTTCTACTACACCCGCTTTATAAGCACACACACCATTATAAACCCCGTTATCCACCCCACTTAGATCTCCACCTACATCTCCCTAAGAGACATCCACCCCCCTAAAAGGTACCCTTACCACACATATCCACCATTAGGGTACAATAATACACTCATAGGAGTAAAAGCCTGCTTGTTCACCCCACAGCCAAACACACCAACACACATTTTTAAGGAAAGCAGGCTTAGTCATTTTATAGCAGATTATCTGCAAAAGCTTCTAATACAAGCTTAAGGCAAGGCACATTAGTCCCCGTGCCCGCATAAGCCTTTCTAACATCAGTGCCCCAAAGTATACACGGCACTAGAGCTATAAACAAGGCCCACTAGCCCAGGACCTACATTGCAAAAAGAGCTATAAACATACCCCAATCGTGTATACTGCCTCGCCTGTCCTTTGCTCTCGCCCTTCCCCTCTCTCTCTCTTCTCCCTCCCCCTCCCCTCCTTTTCTCCCCTCACAGGTCGCGCCACGGAAACAACAAGAAGAAAACCAACAGAAACCGGACCTGGAACATCCGGACCATCCGTCAAGGCAGCACCCACCCTCACAACAACAACGACAAAACAAAGCGCAGACGTCCCAGGTAAGCCCCCCAAAAGGGTCTATACCACCCATCTCACAACCTTCAAGTTCCAAAAGGACCGTCAGCCGCTGCCACCCCCGACCATGGAGCACATAAGACTCCTCAGAACACAGAAACTAGACAACATCTTCAACAGCACACCACAAGACACTCCTTTAGACACCCCGATAGAAGAAAGTTTCTGCAAGAAATTCCTGAGACTAGAAAAACTACTATCAATCGAAATAAAACTCTGGTGGGACCAATCGACCCTAAGCAAGTATCTGGAACAGGACAGAATACCAAGAGGGCTACGCATCCAAAAGAAACCAACCTTCACACCTTGCGGAACAAACTTCGAAACAGAATGGAACAACACTCTAGACACATGCTCAAAGAAACTTATACGGCTAATCATACAAGACAGAAAAGACTCTCTAGAAGGAATAGAAAAAGAGATAACAGCACTACAAGAAGAATTCACACCCCTAGCAAACCTAGAAGACTACAAACAACTCCAGGCGCTTACCCAGAACAAACTCAGCAAGCTGGAAGACAGTGTCATCATGACAAAACAGAGAAAATTCTACAGAGACTACAAAGACTACAAAGAAGGTCAAACCCACAACCATCCTTCACACCACCAAGCGCCACACATCGAAAGAAAGAAGAAAAAACCACAAACCACAACATCCTACCCGACCTACCAGAAAACAGAGAATCCACAAAGAAACCAAAGACCACCACTAATCACAACACTACCAAAGTCCAACAACCAGAGAAGATTCTACCTACCACCAAACGCAAAGAATTTCACTTACGAAACCCAATACAGAGATCTAGCAAGACAGAAATACAAGGAAGGCAAAAGAAACCATGAAGACACGGAAAAACTAGAACAAGAGAGGATAATGAACACAATCCAAGACCTAAACATCACAACCCACACAAGCCAAACCCAAGAGGTAGAAGAATCCCTGGAACATTTTTTAGAGTTTCTCCAGAAGCACCCAGACCCACCAGACCGTCCACAACAGACACAAACAACGAAAAGAAAAACAGTATCCACAGATTCCGAAGAGGAAAAAGAGGAGGACTACTCGCAAATAGGAGAATCAGGAAACGCACAGAAAAAGAAAAGATAAAACCAGAAGGAATTTTCAACTTAAGCAGCCTGATCCTGACCAACCACATGACCACACTCCTGAACAAAGGCCTCAAATTCTCACCAAGAAACAGAATAGACATCTTTGACACCTACGTCGACCTTCACAGATTCACGAGAAAACTCTGTCTGAAGAAATTTTTCAACAGATGTAACAAGGAAGACACAGAAGACACAAAATCAAGTGGAGAACCAGAAAAGACCCAAGCATGCGTCCACACAAACCTCACCACCAGATCCAACTTCTTCCCACAACACATGAAAGGATCGTACATCAAAACCTTCGAAACCCTAGTTGAAAAGGACCTAAACAAGCTAAAAGAAAATAAGGTAAGACTACCTAACCTCTCTCCACAGGAAAAACAAGCCCTCAAAAGTCTCAAAGGAAACAAGGACATCATACTAAAACCAGCCGACAAAGGTGGAGGAATAGTCATCCTGGACAAGTCAGACTATATAGAAGAAGCAACAAGACTCCTCAACGACAAAACCACGTACGACAGAGTGGCAACCGACCCCACCAGCAAATACCAAAAAGAGCTCCAGAAACTACTCAGCAGAGGCCTTAAAGACGGGATCCTGAACAAAAAAGAACACAATTACATCTACAAAACACACCCTAGAATACCAGTATTTTACTATCTACCAAAGATTCACAAGAACACAGAAAAAACCACCCGGAAGACCTATAGTATCAGGCATCGAATCCCTCACAAGCAACCTCTCAGAATACATCGACAAATTCCTACAACCACTAGTGAACACACAAAGAAGCCATCTCAAAGACACGACACAGATTCTGAAGGTTTTGAACGAAATCGAATGGGAAACTAACTACACTCTAGTCACATGCGATGTGGCCTCTCTCTACACCATCATAGACCACGAAAAAGGATGCGAACACAGCAACCACTATCTAAGAAACAACTCGGACATACCAACCGCCCAGTCCAACTTCATCATAGAAGCCATCTCCTTCATCCTAGACCACAATTACTTCTGTTCGAAAACGCATACTACAAGCAAATCACAGGCACCGCGATGGGAACAAAATTCGCACCAAGCTACGCAAACCTATACATGGCGAAATGGGAAGACGACAACATCTGGAGCAACAACCCCCACCAGCAAGACCTAGTTACCTGGAAAAGGTACATAGACGACATCATGTTCATCTGGAGAGGAAATGACACAGATCTTATTTCCTTCCTGCAACACATCAACACAAACAACCTCAACCTGAAGTTCACCTCAAACTCAAGCAAAACCCAAGTCGAATTCCTGGACCTCATGATCTACGTAGAAGACAACAAGATAAAGACGAAGACCTACATGAAACCAGTCGACTGCAACAGTTACATCCCCATCAGTAGCAACCACCACAGGAACTGGCTGAAAAACATCCCAGGAGGTCAATTCAGGAGACTAAGAAGAAACTGCTCCTCTTTAGAAACCTTCAGAGAGCAAGCAGACACCATGAAGAAAAAGTTCCTGAGAGGAAATACGACCAAACACATCTCAACCAAGAAATTGAAAAAATGGAAAACATGGACAGAGAAGAATTACTCACCTACAGAAAGAAAGACACAAAAGAAGACAGCACACCACTATTCATCACAAACTATCACAGCAACCACAGCAAACTAGAAAACGTACTGAGAAAACACTGGCACATACTCCAAGAAGACGACCAACTAAAAGAATATCTACCGGAAAAACCACGGATAATATACAGAAAAGCAAGAAACCTAAAGAACATACTAACAGCCAGCTTCATCCCAACAAACAGCAAAGAAAAGAGGAACAAAGAAACCTGGATCAAAGAAGGCAAGAAAGGTTTCTACCACTGCAACCGTTGCACGGCATGCAAAACCACAAGACACAGCTCCACAAAACCAACGACCATCTTCACCTCAAACTCCAACAGCAGCAAACACAAGATTGAAGACAAAATGACATGTGACTCCACTGGAATAATTACCTCCTAGAATGCTCCTGTGGACTACAATATGTAGGAAGAACCATCCGAAACCTAAAAACACGGATCCCAGAACATATAAGGAACATAAGAAAAGGAATACAGAACCACAGCGTATCTGAACACTTCAGAGTTACCCACAATCAAGACCCCTCAGGCCTAAAGTTCACTGGCATCAAACAAATCCCAAACCCTGGAGAGGAGGAGACTACATCAAACTAATATCACAGGAAGAAGCGAAATGGATTCACAAACTAGGAACCATAACACCGAGAGGACTCAACATTGACTTCGACCTGGAAGTTTCCTGTAAGTATACACCTCCCACCTCCTCACCCCCTCCCAGCCCCAATTCCCCTCCAATATACACTGATCTAATCCAATATGCATAATTTAAAATCTTAAATTTAAAACGCAGCTCAATTTATAAAATAGACCCCTATCCCACCCAACCACTCTTACCCAACAAAATCATAGTCAAACATCTATATACATATAAAAATGTATACGTCTAAACAGCTATTGGCCATATGCATAATAGGTACATGATACCAACTATATGTGTGTGCACAAGCACACACAAGGGCGCGCACAATTATATAAGAGACTTACTCCTTACAAAAGGCCAATAACTTAGTTAGTTACATCCAGCGATAGTACACCGCACCGCACACATAGACCAATCCTAAAACCACACACACCCCCCCCCTCCCCCCCCCCATTTTAAACTGCATTTAAGCTTCCAAACCCTTCCCCCCCCCCCCCCACATAGTTGGATCCCGGCATCCACTTAATTTATTATAACCCCAATCCCCCCCCCCCCCCCTCACCATCGCCTCTCACCCTCCGAAACTGCCTGTCCCAATAAGCATCCCAAAACAGCCAGCCACACGTAATTAAATAATAAAAAACGGAACCCTCCAAGTCCCTAGTCCAACCCTCACCCACACGAAGCTCCAACAAAGCGTAATCATATCTAAATATGTTAACCACACACCAAAACAAAATTTCCCACACCAAATAAATAACCTCATAATATATGCCTATAATCGAGATCGCTGCCCACTACACTCCTGCCCCAAATCACTGATCTGAACGAGATCAGCTCAATTAGGTACCGGACACACAAAAAACCCCCAATCTCCCGTATCACCAAATGAACCCCCCCCCCCCCCACAACATATTAGTGCCGATTCCCACTTACCACTTACAATCATAAAACCTATCAAACATTAACACCTTAATGTACAACCTTTAACCCCATTCCACAACACCGCCTCCCGCCTCCCCCCCCCCCCTCCCCTCCCGCTCCCATTGGAGGAATCATGGACACACACGCATAAGAAGACTCACCTGCACACACAAGGAACATCCCTGACGAAGTCCACCCGGACGAAACGCGTTGGAACTAACCACTTCACAAGGAACCTGCCCGCAATCCTGGAAAGAGTTCACACAAGACCCGATCCAGCGAGAACCGGCATACCTTCCGACAAGCAAGAAAACAACAAGAACAGAGTCTCAGCTCTGCAGTGGAACGCACAGGCGCCTGTGCGTTCCAAACACACAAACCGGAAGTAAGAACACAGGAAGAGAGTCGCAGATCCACAGCCACCGCGACGGTCCGTCCTGATCTACTTCTCCACACGACTGAGGAACCACAAGACAAAGGTAAAATACCATAACTGCTCTTTTTAGAGCTGCAAACAAAACAGCTACATTCATTTCTACTACACCCGCTTTATAAGCACACACACCATTATAAACCCCGTTATCCACCCCACTTAGATCTCCACCTACATCTCCCTAGAGACATCCACCCCCCTAAAAGGTACCCTTACCACACATATCCACCATTAGGGTACAATAATACACTCATAGGAGTAAAAGCCTGCTTGTTCACCCCACAGCCAAACACACCAACACACATTTTTAAGGAAAGCAGGCTTAGTCATTTTATAGCAGATTATCTGCAAAAGCTTCTAATACAAGCTTAAGGCAAGGCACATTAGTCCCCGTGCCCGCATAAGCCTTTCTAACATCAGTGCCCCAAAGTATACACGGCACTAGAGCTATAAACAAGGCCCACTAGCCCAGGACCTACATTGCAAAAAGAGCTATAAACATACCCCAATCGTGTATACTGCCTCGCCTGTCCTTTGCTCTCGCCCTTCCCCTCTCTCTCTCTTCTCCCTCCCCCTCCCCTCCTTTTCTCCCTCACAGGTCGCGCCACGGAAACAACAAGAAGAAAACCAACAGAAACCGGACCTGGAACATCCGGACCATCCGTCAAGGCAGCACCCACCCTCACAACAACAACGACAAAACAAAGCGCAGACGTCCCAGGTAAGCCCCCCCAAAAGGGTCTATACCACCCATCTCACAACCTTCAAGTTCCAAAAGGACCGTCAGCCGCTGCCACCCCGACCATGGAGCACATAAGACTCCTCAGAACACAGAAACTAGACAACATCTTCAACAGCACACCACAAGACACTCCTTTAGACACCCCGATAGAAGAAAGTTTCTGCAAGAAATTCCTGAGACTAGAAAAACTACTATCAATCGAAATAAAACTCTGGTGGGACCAATCGACCCTAAGCAAGTATCTGGAACAGGACAGAATACCAAGAGGGCTACGCATCCAAAAGAAACCAACCTTCACACCTTGCGGAACAAACTTCGAAACAGAATGGAACAACACTCTAGACACATGCTCAAAGAAACTTATACGGCTAATCATACAAGACAGAAAAGACTCTCTAGAAGGAATAGAAAAAGAGATAACAGCACTACAAGAAGAATTCACACCCCTAGCAAACCTAGAAGACTACAAACAACTCCAGGCGCTTACCCAGAACAAACTCAGCAAGCTGGAAGACAGTGTCATCATGACAAAACAGAGAAAATTCTACAGAGACTACAAAGACTACAAAGAAGGTCAAACCCACAACCATCCTTCACACCACCAAGCGCCACACATCGAAAGAAAGAAGAAAAAACCACAAACCACAACATCCTACCCGACCTACCAGAAAACAGAGAATCCACAAAGAAACCAAAGACCACCACTAATCACAACACTACCAAAGTCCAACAACCAGAGAAGATTCTACCTACCACCAAACGCAAAGAATTTCACTTACGAAACCCAATACAGAGATCTAGCAAGACAGAAATACAAGGAAGGCAAAAGAAACCACGAAGACACGGAAAAACTAGAACAAGAGAGGATAATGAACACAATCCAAGACCTAAACATCACAACCCACACAAGCCAAACCCAAGAGGTAGAAGAATCCCTGGAACATTTTTTAGAGTTTCTCCAGAAGCACCCAGACCCACCAGACCGTCCACAACAGACACAAACAACGAAAAGAAAAACAGTATCCACAGATTCCGAAGAGGAAAAAGAGGAGGACTACTCGCAAATAGGAGAATCAGGAAACGCACAGAAAAAGAAAAGATAAAACCAGAAGGAATTTTCAACTTAAGCAGCCTGATCCTGACCAACCACATGACCACACTCCTGAACAAAGGCCTCAAATTCTCACCAAGAAACAGAATAGACATCTTTGACACCTACGTCGACCTTCACAGATTCACGAGAAAACTCTGTCTGAAGAAATTTTTCAACAGATGTAACAAGGAAGACACAGAAGACACAAAATCAAGTGGAGAACCAGAAAAGACCCAAGCATGCGTCCACACAAACCTCACCACCAGATCCAACTTCTTCCCACAACACATGAAAGGATCGTACATCAAAACCTTCGAAACCCTAGTTGAAAAGGACCTAAACAAGCTAAAAGAAAATAAGGTAAGACTACCTAACCTCTCTCCACAGGAAAAACAAGCCCTCAAAAGTCTCAAAGGAAACAAGGACATCATACTAAAACCAGCCGACAAAGGTGGAGGAATAGTCATCCTGGACAAGTCAGACTATATAGAAGAAGCAACAAGACTCCTCAACGACAAAACCACGTACGACAGAGTGGCAACCGACCCCACCAGCAAATACCAAAAAGAGCTCCAGAAACTACTCAGCAGAGGCCTTAAAGACGGGATCCTGAACAAAAAAGAACACAATTACATCTACAAAACACACCCTAGAATACCAGTATTTTACTATCTACCAAAGATTCACAAGAACACAGAAAAACCACCCGGAAGACCTATAGTATCAGGCATCGAATCCCTCACAAGCAACCTCTCAGAATACATCGACAAATTCCTACAACCACTAGTGAACACACAAAGAAGCCATCTCAAAGACACGACACAGATTCTGAAGGTTTTGAACGAAATCGAATGGGAAACTAACTACACTCTAGTCACATGCGATGTGGCCTCTCTCTACACCATCATAGACCACGAAAAAGGATGCGAACACAGCAACCACTATCTAAGAAACAACTCGGACATACCAACCGCCCAGTCCAACTTCATCATAGAAGCCATCTCCTTCATCCTAGACCACAATTACTTCTGGTTCGAAAACGCATACTACAAGCAAATCACAGGCACCGCGATGGGAACAAAATTCGCACCAAGCTACGCAAACCTATACATGGCGAAATGGGAAGACGACAACATCTGGAGCAACAACCCCCACCAGCAAGACCTAGTTACCTGGAAAAGGTACATAGACGACATCATGTTCATCTGGAGAGGAAATGACACAGATCTTATTTCCTTCCTGCAACACATCAACACAAACAACCTCAACCTGAAGTTCACCTCAAACTCAAGCAAAACCCAAGTCGAATTCCTGGACCCCATGATCTACGTAGAAGACAACAAGATAAAGACGAAGACCTACATGAAACCAGTCGACTGCAACAGTTACATCCCCATCAGTAGCAACCACCACAGGAACTGGCTGAAAAACATCCCAGGAGGTCAATTCAGGAGACTAAGAAGAAACTGCTCCTCTTTAGAAACCTTCAGAGAGCAAGCAGACACCATGAAGAAAAAGTTCCTGGAGAGGAAATACGACCAAACACATCTCAACCAAGAAATTGAAAAAATGGAAAACATGGACAGAGAAGAATTACTCACCTACAGAAAGAAAGACACAAAAGAAGACAGCACACCACTATTCATCACAAACTATCACAGCAACCACAGCAAACTAGAAAACGTACTGAGAAAACACTGGCACATACTCCAAGAAGACGACCAACTAAAAGAATATCTACCGGAAAAACCACGGATAATATACAGAAAAGCAAGAAACCTAAAGAACATACTAACAGCCAGCTTCATCCCAACAAACAGCAAAGAAAAGAGGAACAAAGAAACCTGGATCAAAGAAGGCAAGAAAGGTTTCTACCACTGCAACCGTTGCACGGCATGCAAAACCACAAGACACAGCTCCACAAAACCAACGACCATCTTCACCTCAAACTCCAACAGCAGCAAACACAAGATTGAAGACAAAATGACATGTGACTCCACTGGAATAATTTACCTCCTAGAATGCTCCTGTGGACTACAATATGTAGGAAGAACCATCCGAAACCTAAAAACACGGATCCCAGAACATATAAGGAACATAAGAAAAGGAATACAGAACCACAGCGTATCTGAACACTTCAGAGTTACCCACAATCAAGACCCCTCAGGCCTAAAGTTCACTGGCATCAAACAAATCCCCAAACCCTGGAGAGGAGGAGACTACATCAAACTAATATCACAGGAAGAAGCGAAATGGATTCACAAACTAGGAACCATAACACCGAGAGGACTCAACATTGACTTCGACCTGGGAAGTTTCCTGTAAGTATACACCTCCCACCTCCTCACCCCCTCCCAGCCCCAATTCCCCTCCAATATACACTGATCTAATCCAATATGCATAATTTAAAATCTTAAATTTAAAACGCAGCTCAATTTTATAAAATAGACCCCTATCCCACCCAACCACTCTTACCCAACAAAATCATAGTCAAACATCTATATACATATAAAAATGTATACGTCTAAACAGCTATTGGCCATATGCATAATAGGTACATGATACCAACTATATGTGTGTGCACAAGCACACACAAGGGCGCGCACAATTATATAAGAGACTTACTCCTTACAAAAGGCCAATAACTTAGTTAGTTACATCCAGCGATAGTACACCGCACCGCACACATAGACCAATCCTAAAACCACACACACCCCCCCCCCTCGAGCCCCCCATTTTAAACTGCATTTAAGCTTCCAAACCCTTCCCCCCCCCCCCCCCCCCACATAGTTGGATCCCGGCATCCACTTAATTTATTATAACCCCAATCCCCCCCCCCCCCCCTCACCATCGCCTCTCACCCTCCGAAACTGCCTGTCCCAATAAGCATCCCCAAAACAGCCAGCCACACGTAATTAAATAATAAAAAACGGAACCCTCCAAGTCCCTAGTCCAACCCTCACCCACACGAAGCTCCAACAAAGCGTAATCATATCTAAATATGTTAACCACACACCAAAACAAAATTTCCCACACCAAATAAATAACCTCATAATATATGCCTATAATCGAGATCGCTGCCCACTACACTCCTGCCCCAAATCACTGATCTGAACGAGATCAGCTCAATTAGGTACCGGACACACAAAAAACCCCCAATCTCCCGTATCACCAAATGAACCCCCCCCCCCCCCCCCCCACAACATATTAGTGCCGATTCCCACTTACCACTTACAATCATAAAACCTATCAAACATTAACACCTTAATGTACAACCTTTAACCCCATTCCACAACACCGCCTCCCGCCTCCCCCCCCCCCCCCCTCCCCTCCCGCTCCCATTGGAGGAATCATGGACACACACGCATAAGAAGACTCACCTGCACACACAAGGAACATCCCTGACGAAGTCCACCCGGACGAAACGCGTTGGAACTAACCACTTCACAAGGAACCTGCCCGCAATCCTGGAAAGAGTTCACACAAGACCCGATCCAGCGAGAACCGGCATACCTTCCGACAAGCAAGAAAACAACAAGAACAGAGTCTCAGCTTTGCAGTGGAACGCACAGGCGCCTGTGCATTCCAAACACACAAACCGGAAGTAAGAACACAGGAAGAGAGTCGCAGATCCACAGCCACCGCGACGGTCCGTCCTGATCTACTTCTCCACACGACTGAGGAACCACAAGACAAAGGTAAAATACCATAACTGCTCTTTTTAGAGCTGCAAACAAAACAGCTACATTCATTTCTACTACACCCGCTTTATAAGCACACACACCATTATAAACCCCGTTATCCACCCCACTTAGATCTCCACCTACATCTCCCTAAGAGACATCCACCCCCCTAAAAGGTACCCTTACCACACATATCCACCATTAGGGTACAATAATACACTCATAGGAGTAAAAGCCTGCTTGTTCACCCCACAGCCAAACACACCAACACACATTTTTAAGGAAAGCAGGCTTAGTCATTTTATAGCAGATTATCTGCAAAAGCTTCTAATACAAGCTTAAGGCAAGGCACATTAGTCCCCGTGCCCGCATAAGCCTTTCTAACATCAGTGCCCCAAAGTATACACGGCACTAGAGCTATAAACAAGGCCCACTAGCCCAGGACCTACATTGCAAAAAGAGCTATAAACATACCCCAATCGTGTATACTGCCTCGCCTGTCCTTTGCTCTCGCCCTTCCCCTCTCTCTCTCTTCTCCCTCCCCCTCCCCTCCTTTTCTCCCCTCACAGGTCGCGCCACGGAAACAACAAGAAGGTAACAAATTACATGCTTTCGATTAGCCACAAACCAGTGTGGACATAAAGTAACGGTACTAATTAGAACGAATTGAATAGAATGAGAGTTGGAACTTGATTAAGGTGGCTGATAGCTCTGGCCACTAGTCCTTCCCCGCTACCAAAAGGTCACTCCTGGGCAGCCTTTTACTTGGTCAATTTTTTTAAATGTTCTTGACCCCTCTTGGGATGAATTTGCAACTGAGAGACTAGTTTAGACCTTGAGAGGGAAGGTAAATAGTGAGACAGCAACCGAGAACGTCCAAAACACTGTTTCCTGAAAAGTCACACTAACTGTCAGGATCGGGAGAGTAAGTTGTGCAACAGAAATTTCTTAGGCTCAGGTTATTTTACAGACAGGTACCAGGTGTAGGCTACCAGCATCACGGCTTCAAGGGTAGCAGAGACACACTGGTGCCCATTCCACCCACTGCAGAGGAGCCAACACTCAGAGAAGGGTCCAAGGGCACTCATGAGTCTGTTCTGGAAGGCCTCGAATGCAGTTAGTAGCACCTGAGCCAAAGGCTAAGACTGTTGTCCTGCATGAAGTTGTAGTTTTTCCTGTTTTGTGTTCTCTCATTTCATTCTCTTCTCAGGACGGTCAATTCTTTTAATTATTGGCAGGTGACAGAGACTGGTTCAGGTAATGATAATGAGGTATTGGGGATGAAGGAGAAGTTAGTAGCATAATCGGTCCAGCCAATTACTCTATTCAATTCAGGGGTAAAGGAAAATTTGGAAACCTTGGAGCTTGGAGAAAGTGAGAGGGGCTATTGTCTGAGTAGCATTATGTCCGTAAGTACGGTGACCCCATAGTTAAAAAGAGGTACACCCAGCGATACCAGTCCAGTAATTTTTGGACTTGAGCAGGCATTCTTGAGAATGATTATCATTCTTGGGAGGGTAAGGTTTTAGACCAAACAAAGTGCTGGGCGTGCTCTCACGAGCCTCAGTTATTATATTAAGTAGGATTAGTTCTCTTTCCACTAAATATTCTTGAGGTACCCGAATTATGGGTGGGAGGCCACTAGGGGAAAAGTACGACACCTAGGTCCCTTAGTCTGGAGTCTCCCAATATTTTGCAAGCCGATCACTGTTTCACGCACAAAGAAACCTGAGTATTGGGAGACTGGGAAGAATGAACAGACAATAGCCCGCCCACAAGTGTTGATAAAAAGAACTGATGACATTATTAGAAGTGTGTATATTAACGCAAGCTGAAGGAGGTTGTAGATGACATTATTGATAGACATAGGATGATGCTATTGATGAACATGAAGTGTTTAAATGTATTTTGAGCTTAAAGACATGCGTTGGACAGATGAACCTGTTAAACTTGAAGAACTGTAGTAGAATATTCTGTATAGCTGATACATGTTCTATTGTACTTTGTACCTTTCCAAATAATGTATTAAGTGTTTTATTGCACCCTTGAAGGGCATACAAAAGGTTATCTCCAAGCTCCAGAAGTGTACAGTCTATAGTAAAAGAAGAAATCGTTTGAAGATTAAGATTCTCTCTTATGATTACTTGTTTAGAGCTACAAACAGCGTGGTCATACACCAAGGGGGACTTGTATTACATAACAATGAAACGTGGTACTGAGATCCTGCATATAACATCTTTAAGGTGATAGTTTATTATACTATCAAAGCGTGGACTGTCAAAGTCGTATAATTGGATGAACGAAAGTATATTGGTTAATACACGTGGCATACGGCGATCGCAAGGTAAAATACGCACGTACACACTCACATTACAACATTTATTTATATATATAATTCATATTCATATTGGTTCCGTTACACTGTAATTTATGAGCAGATAGTATTTGGTTTATTATTAGTTTATATAATATGATTATATGTGCACTTCAGTGATATATATGGTTCAGATAATAGGAAAGGTGGCATGTCTAGTATCATATTAAAACCCTATTCATCAGCAGCTGCCCGGTGCAGTCCGCGAAGAGATCACACATTGCATACTTTAGTTATTGATATTAGGGAATAAACCTTTGTATGATGCTGGCTATGAAATGCTCACATCCCCTGGAGAGACGACCCCCAACCTTGGATTCCTTAGATTGAATCAGCCTATGACCTATTTACCCTGGACCCACCCAACGCCTGGACCTATAGAAACAAGCTACGTCATCTCTATTGTTCACTCTGTAACACTGTACTGTATATATATAATCATAGCTGCACCCCCACTGGCCTCAGTCTACTCTGACCACAGTTATCTATACAGATATACTGTGCACTGGGACCGCAGCGAAGCGCAGGCAATAAGAGCGCGGTATGTATGTATCTTTTGGTATTGGCTGTACTGTATTATATAATAATGTATTGAACTGTTAACTTTTTACATCTGCTAAAATAAATCACTTTGTGCGTTAGAAACACAATACAATCGCTTGGGAAATGCTTATTAGATAACGATACAATTACTTTAATAATTGAAAGACCTTTCTAAATAGATTTAGAAAAAATGCATCTTCACACACACACACACACACACACACACACACAAATACTTTATATATAACTAATGAGTTTGTATAAAAGAGGACATTTATTGATCCCGTTTACACTACAACCTTGTGCTGTATGCAAAGTGTTGATTAAATTGAAGGTATCATTCATTCTATGCTTGACTTTTGTATATCTACAGAAATATTATATATAACATTGGCTATGATATTGTTTTCATTAACAATAGCTCATCTGTTCCAAGCATTATATACTCATGGTTGTCACAGTAATCAAGGACTGATTGGGAACTGGCCCTGGAAAATATTCTGAAAGTGACCTCAAGTAAATGCGGTCAAATCAACTGTAGACGTGACCAACATCAAAGTAATTAGGATTAGCACACAGTTATCCCTAGCCAAATTGGTGGTAGTTGAATCCAATGCAACATGCAGTGGCAGGTGGAGTCACAGCAACAAAAAACAGAGCATGTCAAATTAAGTGGAGCTAATGTACAAGTAAGTGAGGCATTGCACTGGAAGGTATATTTGTATAACTCCCTGGCGCTTGATCAGAGGGGATAGCAGGTAATTTTAAGGGTCAATACAGGGGTACCAACCTCTACTTGTATTTCCTAGGATTAGTATATGCCTCGGCACTAGGAATAATAGTCAGGTATAGATAAATACAGAGAAATTTATTAACTGCAGTATTGGTGGGTAACACCCTCCAGTATTCATAGCACTGACATAATAAAAGATGGCACATATGAAGCTGTAAGCATAAAGACAGACAGAGAAGATATACCACATTTAAGTGCGGCAAACAAAGTCCATATTCGCCATACAAACACAAGTCTCTGATAGGGCTGGTAGAGTCCACTAGACACAGAGATACAATAAAGTCAATGGTAAATAGATGTGGCAATCATGAAGTTTCCGTTAGGCTTGTCAGGCCACATAAACACGGTTTTCTGATAGGGCCACTAAAGTCCGCTGAACACCAGTAGTAGCAACAAAATCAATTCTATGCATGTCAGGCAGGTATAAAGTCTCCTTTAGGAATGTCAGCAGACATTGTAGTCCGATGGAGAGCGCCTAAGAAAGGCTGGGTGATAGAGGACTTACCCTCAATATAGATGGGCTGTGGTATCCTTCCAAGTTATCCTGTTATGTGCCAAGGTAGCCGATATGGTGAACGCTTGTGCCGTCCCGCTGAAGTGTGATAATCCAAACCCGGAAGTCGCGGGTAGTATCGCAATCCTAGCAGAGTTGCGCATGCGCATGCGTGAAGTGGGTCCGTTTGTTTCCCACAGCGGCGGTTTCTGATATATGTAGGGTGCCTTTGAGAGGCACAAATATGTTCAACCCAACGCGTTTCGCACTAGGCTTCTTCAGGGATCGATATTGTGCTGTAGGCCCCAGCTGGAGTTTAAATGTAATATTTCCTGGAAGTGCTCCAATGGTTAGTGACCTGGGCTGGGCCTGTAGATTATGGACAGCCGGATTATCCAATCCGCGATTAGTATTGGTCTGTTCTGGATGGAGATAGGTTCTCCCTTTAGTCTGTAAACAACATCCACGTGTATGAGGGAGAGAGTGAACTAAAATATCGTACCATACAGCATATAGCCGGTCTTTACTGTATCGTACCATACAGCATATAGCTAGTCTCCCTTTGATCTGTAAACAACATCCACGTGTATACAGGGAGAGAATGAACTGAAATGTCATACCATACAGCATATAGCTAGTTTTTATGGTTTTAATTCCATTGTTTCCCGTTTCCATATTTATTTCAGAAAGAAAAAAGGGGGGAAGTGGAATGAAAGTCACCTTATCAAGGTCAAAGCGGCATAACTAAATTTCCTTAATCCACAGAATGTTCCTTTGTGGGTTTGATTAGGTTGCTTCCCATGTTCTTCATAATTAAGGATTAAAATTATCTTGCTTTGAGAGCAATAATAATTTCCTTTTATAGTCATTTGTTCAGGTGACAGGAGGTACATCTTAAGGAATGGGATTAAGGACTCAGAGTTTTGATATCACAAAGGAGAAAAAGAAAGCGGTGGTTATGTTAATGGCTAATGATTAATTATGGTGAACTTTAGGTGGTTATTGAAATTAATGGAGGAAGTGGTTGAGCTCAAAGTCTATATTTAGACCGTATGGCGTAAGGGTCTTAATATTGTATATTAGTTTGGACTCTTCTTTGGACATGAACTTAATGTAATCCCCTCCTCTCCAGGGCTTAAAAACCTTTTTAATGCCCATGAACTTGAGAAGAGAAGCATCCTTTGAGTGGTGTTTAGCGAAGTGATCAGAGACACTATGTTTATCGAACCCATTCCGTATATTTCTCTGATGTTCGGATATGCGGATATGTAATTTCCTAATAGTTCTGCCTACGTATTGCAATCCACAGGGGCATTGTAGGAGGTAAATAACCCCTGTGGTATCGCAGGTGATCTTATCATCTATAGTGAAGTTCTCCCCGGTAGTATGGGAAGTAAATTGGGTGGTGGGTTTGGTGGAGCTGGTATTGCTTTCCTTACATGATCCACATCTATTGCAGTGATAGAACCCAGTTCTATTCTCATTGAGCCAGGTGTTGCTCTTGGTGGATATGCTGGGTGGAATAGTGCTATTGACTAGTTTTGTTTTTAAATTTTGGGCTTTGGTATATATGAATCTCGGTTTATTAGAGATGTGGCCCTTCAATTTTTCATCTTCCAATAAAACCTTCCAGTGTTTTTTACAATATGTTCTATCTTCTTTGCATCCTTACTGTATTGATTAATAAAGGGAATCTCAATGAACGGTGTATCTTCTTTGTTCCTATTCATGATATGTTCCCTATTAGTATCTCTGACAGTGGAAATGGCTTGTTCCACAGACGCAGAGTCATAGTTTCTTTCTAGGAACCGATTTTTTAAAACTTTGGCCTGAACATTGTAATCCTCAGTTTTTGAACAGTTGCGCCTAATTCGCATGAATTGTCCTTTGGGGATGTTACGTAGCCAGTTCACATGGTGACTACTATCAGAGGGAATGAAAGAGTTAGAGTCTACCTCCTTAAAGAAGGTTCTGGTCTCTAATTTGGTGTTTTCTACAAAAATCTGCAAATCCAAGAAATTGATGGACTCAGTACTTATACTGGATGAATTTACATAAATTTCTCTGTATTTATCTATACCTGACTATTATTCCTAGTGCCGAGGCATATACTCATCCTAGGAAATACAAGTAGAGGTTGGTACCCCTGTATTGACCCTTAAAATTACCTGCTATCCCCTCTGATCAAGTGCCAGGGAGTTATACAAATATATACTCCAATAGGGTCGAGCTATCCCTATATCCCCCTACTCCCAGGTGGCTGCTTACCCACTGATATTTTAATAGGGAGTGCTGAACATTCATTTTACTATTTATTGCACTGGAAGGTGGTGCAAATCCAGAGTCGGCACACCAAGGGTGGAGTATAGCATTGGTTATGTGAGTGGTGCAGCTTAATCCAGAATCAGAGAGCTCCTGGTAAACACTGAACTTATAGTAGCTTGATTAAGGAAAGCACTTGGTTTTACATGAAGCCTTGCCAGTGTAAGATAAATAATTCTTACTTATCCACTGTCAATATCCCACTGGTTTTAAATTCTCCATAGTAGTATAAAAGAACAACTTAAATCATATTGCCTCTCTGTACCCAAAACTTTTGAATCTCAAAACAATGGTGGTGGGCATGCCCTTGCTCCCCAAAAATAGGTTTACTCCTCCTAGTATCCTCTGTATCTTTTTTTTTTTTTTTATTGTGGAAAATGTAGCTTTCCGAAAAGATAAAAAAAATATAAATAAAACTTTCATTGAATACTTAAAAGCAAGAAATAACATAAACAATTCAATGAATGTTTTATTTTTGTTTTGACTAGAAAGAAAATACTTCTATATATGTGCCATTGTTATGGCAACCAGTGCGGCATAAACTTGTAGAACTATAGCGGTAGAGGTCTTCACCTATAACAGCCGCCTTTCCCATAGAGATTGGATATGCTCACAGTTACTTGGATTCCCCCAGGACTTACACTCAGTGTAGTACAAGTTTATGTTTACACGGCAGCGCACAGGTACAGGAGGTAATACACAGAGTAGGGTCCGGTCAGAGATCTGCGGAGTGGCCGAGCACAGTTGGAGATGACAGGTGCTAGCTGGATAAGGGCCACAGGCAAAGGTTCAGAGTCTGGGTATAGGCAGAAGGTCAGGGTCACAGGCAAATGTTCAGAATACGGGTACAGGCAAAAGATCAGGATCACAGGCAAATATTCAGAATCCAGGAACGGGCAGAGGTCATACACGGGAGAACAATCTAGGTTTTAACACCAAACACAGCACAGAAGCAGGCAGCAATACAGAGAACAGAACGCTATAACCGGCAGGGAGGTTAAGCCCTCCCTGCCTTAAATATTAGTACTGGCCAATTAGGGCTTCGCCCTGTAACAGTTCTCAAGGGCAGATTAATTAATAGTGCAGGTTCGTTAATCAGCCCGTAGGCTTTAGGTACTTAGCGCACGCGCCCGGCTGCCCTGAGTTGCCGGAGCGTGCTAAGAGACTGCTCGGCGTCAGGCCGTTGCCCTGGCAATGGTAGCGACTGAGAAGCAGAAAGTGACGTCACGGTCGTCATGGAGATGGCCGGGATGCCAGCACTAGGGGGAAGTGAGTTGCGTCTGTGCCCCGAGGCCGCTGCGGCTTCTGACAGCCATGCACAATGTATTGCAAATAAGACAAATCGGGTATTCTGTTTTTCATGATGATTTGAACAGTACTGTGAAATCTGGAAGTAACATCTGACGTACGCTTTGCTTTGTAATAAAAGCAGATGCAATGACGTAGTGTAAGTTAGTACCAACTGATTTGTGATGTTTTGTGTGTTCATTTGGTTGCATCTCAATTAGAGGCAGGGAGGAAACCCGAGTATTCTAAGCAGACATGCTCTATGTAACAAATATATCACACTATGGGGCTTGTTTAATATGTGCACATGTGTTGCTAGTACAGTTAAAAAAATTCAGGCAAACACATTTGTGCTTTCAGCAGAATCTACCAATAACTAGACTACCTTACAAATTAGACCGTTTATAACAGATATCACACTCAATATATAATCTGGAAAGCATTGAGTGATAGATGTGTCAGTGAACCTCTGCTGACACCGTGATGTGGTAACTTATCAAATATTCAAACATTATATCACCTCTATTTTGTCAGAAAAACACTACTCACACCAAATATTGATTTGATTTAGATTTCTCCTCTGTTCATTCACTTTGCATTTTGTTAATTGATAAAAATAAACTATTAGTCCTTCTATTTTTGAAAGCATTCTAACTTTGCAGCATTTTTGCCATACCAGGATTCCAGCCTAAATCTTGCGCTCACCTAGCACTTATGACTTATTAACCCAAATGCGCTCACTCTGCACTCTGGTAATTAAGAGTTAACACTTCCCACACTGGTATTGAAATGGTTAACACAGCCAAGCAATCACCCTCTTCTAAACAGGCAGTGAGTTCATTTAGAGCAATAAGGACAGTACTTATTCAATTTTTAGATTTAATATAAAAAAGTAAAATGCTTACAGGTTATATAAACAATTAATAAAAGATGACATAACGCACAGCAAAACAGATTAAAAATAAAAAGGACCAATATTCAGAGTATAAAATAACATACGTGTTATATAATCTGCGCTAAGGGAAATTGGCTTGGAAGATGGACAGTTTATCAATGTTGATTGTTTTCCCAAAAGTCTGACAATGTCTTGTAAGTGGTTTCCTCTTTTAAAGACTTTTTTACCCTCCTACAGGAGTTGTTCTCCAGAGGAGGCATGTGACATAGTTTTACAACCACAATTTACATCTTCCCTGTTTAATACCCAATGCTAAAATGTAATATATCTTTAATGGGGAGTGTCACACAGACCTAATTTTATCATTAATAAATCCAATGCAAATTTACAAATCTCCAGATATCAAACTGAGAGAGGTCAAGTGTATGAATTTACCTGATATTCATTTCCTGCATGACAGCTTTATTTGACATACGGGCTTCCGTTCATCGTACTACTTATGAATATGTGGTGGTAACTAATTGCACTGATTGTAAGTGGTATTTTGTAGATAGAATTAGATTTGCCTATATAAAATATAGCAAACCATCATGTGGTCACAAAGCCCATATCTTTTTTGTGTAAGACCCCCTGCTAGGTCGATTCTGTAAAGTATGTTCAGGTGCCAAAAAACCACTCCAGTTCCAGGACATAGCTCACCACTGTTCATGTACACCTAAAGGTATCAAAGTTATCTTGTAGCCCTTGATACTGCAGAGCCACAGAATAAACACAGGCCAGTACTTCTGGCCTCACAATTTACACATTGAGTTAGATCATTAACCCTTTGAGTTCAGGCTTTGGTTTGAAGTCCTTTGCATTCCCCTCTAGCTTACTAAATAGGTTCATTTGAGATACAGTATTTACAATGCAGTCCCTTATGATTGTTTTATTCCCCACAGTTTTTATGGGTTAATCCTTATAACTGTAATTGCTCCCTACAATACAGAGATAATTCTAGTGACCATAATACTATACAGAGAGCAGTCTAGTGACCCCCATGCAATGCAGAGATTATCCTAGTATCCCTGATACAATACAACTATCAATTAAGTTACCGCCAGTCAATACAAAGATCATCCTAGTGCCCACGATACAATACAGAGAACATCCTTGTGATCACCATATAATACAGATGGCATCTAAGTGACAAATACTCAATACGGACAGCATCTTAGTGATTGCTCTGCAATCTAGAGAGCATCCTAGTGATCGATCTACAGTACAGAGAGCATCCAAGTAACCAAAATAAAATACAGAAAGCATCCTAGTGACTACCGTAAAACACACACCGTGTCCTTCAGACAGTCATACAATCCGGAGAGCATCCTAGTGATCGATCTACAATACAGAGAGCATCCAAGTAACCAATATAAAATACAGAAAGCAAGCTAGTGACTACCGTAAAACACACACTGTGTCCTTCAGACAGTCATACAATACAGAAAAACTGAGAGAGAAAACGAAAGAAATAATGAGGTGCACTGAAGCTCGCTAAGATGTCACCAATTCAGAGAGTGGGTTCAGAAATAACTTAAAATATAACTTTTATTTAGTCCACTAAAACAGCGAGATATATAAAATATCAAAAGTTAAAACCAATGTATAATTAAAACTAACTGGATGCATGCCTAGCTATATATAATAAAGGAGAACCATGGATGGATAACCGCTATAATAAGCCTCCTTCAATTGTATATAGAGTAGTGGAGAAAAATCCTGATACGAAACCAGACAGCCTTTCATCATCATCATCATCATTTATTTATATAGCGCCACTAACTCCGCAGCGCTGTACAGAGAACTCATTCACATCAGTCCCTGCCCAGAGCTGGATTAAGGCTTTGGGGGGCCCGGGGCACTTAAGACAAGGGGGCCCCTAAGATCAAAAATCTGTGCCCCTGCATCGCATCCACACACTCTGTGCCCCTGCATCGCCTCCACACACTCTGTGCCCCTGCATCACATCCACACAATCTGTGCCCCTGCATCTCATCCACACACTCTGTGCCCCTGCATCATCATACACACACTCTGTGCCCCTGCATCATCATACACACACTCTGTGCCCCTACATCGCCTCCACACACTCTGTACCCCTGCATCGCCTCCCCACACTCTGTGCCCCTGCATTATCTCCACACACTCTGTGCCCCTGCATCGCCTCCACACACTCTGTGCCCTTGCATTATCTCCACACACTCTGTGCCCCTGCATCATCACCACACACTCTATGCCCCTGCATCATCTCCACACACTCTGTGACCCTGCATCGCATCCACACACTCTGTGCCCCTGCATCTCATCCACACACTCTGTGCCCCTGCATCATCATACACACACTCTGTGCCCCTGCATCATCATACACACACTCTGTGCCCCTACATCGCCTCCACACACTCTGTACCCCTGCATCGCCTCCCCACACTCTGTGCCCCTGCATTATCTCCACACACTCTGTGCCCCTGCATCGCCTCCACACACTCTGTGCCCTTGCATTATCTCCACACACTCTGTGCCCCTGCATCATCTCCACACACTCTGTGCCCCTGCATCATCTCCACACACTCTGTGACCCTGCATCGCATCCACACACTCTGTACCCCTGCATCGCCAAACTCTGTACCCCTGCATCATCTCCACACACTCTGTGCCCCTCTGCATCCACACACTCTGTGCCCCTGCATCATCTCCACACACTCTGTGCCCATCTGCATTCTCACTCTGCCCTCTCCTTCATTCTTTTGCCCCTCCATTGTTTCCTATCACCATTCCCCTCCGTTTCTTTACTTACCATACTTCACCTTCTTTCTTTTATTTCTTCTGTCTTTTCTTCTTTCTTCTTACCAATTTGGCGGTGCCTGGGACCCAGCATCCTCTCTAATTGCCGCTGCTCACTGAATGTCGGGCGTGATATATATATTAATATTAGTACAGGTACTTGTAAATTGTACAAGCACCTCTGTATAAAACGCATGTAAAATAACGCCATTGGATATAAGGCTATAGGCATTGACACATCCTGCATTACATCACCTACAGCCCGCAGTATGACACTTACAGCTCTCCCAGAGGGCTCGCCTAGGTTGTCTGCATAAGACAAATTATTGCTTCCACAAACTAAAATACTGTACATTAAAACAATCATCAAAGGCCCACATTAAAATGGGTATTGACACAACACATTAAAACTAACATTGAAACTGCACATTAAAAATAGTATTGATAACATACACTAAAACAACCAATAATAAGCTAAAACTAGCACTGATACTGCACGCTAAAACCAGCATTGATACCGCACTTTAAAAATACCATTGATAATGCACATTAAAACTAGCAATGATACCGCACATTAAAACTAACATAAAAAATAAACATTGATAACATAACACCAATTTTGACTATATATATATATATATATATATATATGTGTGTGTGTGTGCAGCCATGTAGTATATATCATGCAGGACCCTCTATTTTATTAATCATTATTAAAGTAATTATCAAAGCCTGCCACTTATTTTAAAGCTTTAATTAGATTATTTATCTAGATTATTTATTTATTTATATAAACAAATTTATGTGTGTGTGTATGTATGTATATATATATATATATATATATAAAATCAGGCATTGGCGCTACCAGTCTAATATTAATGGTCAATGTATATTTATTGAAACATAACTGATAAAATAAATAATCATATGTATATACATATTGAAGAAGACCCTTCATAGCAGGATTAATACTCTATTGCTTGATTAAATATGTCAAATGTAGCCTGAATATATATATATATATATATATATATATATATATATATATATATATACACATATACACACACTCTTACTGCTGTAGGTGGCTACATATTTAATCAAACAGTCAAGTAATAATCAAGCTATGAAGGGTCTTCTTAAATATGTATATACATATGATTATTTATTTTATCAGTTATGGTTCAATAATATAATTATGTATATACATAAAATAAATAATCATATGTATATACTTGTTTAAGAAGACCCTTCATAGTGAATGGCATATTTATTTATATATGATTCTCCTTTTGTTCTATGGGGACTCACCTTCTCTCCTTCATGTGAAGTGGGAGCTGCTGCACATGCGCAGCAGCTCCATTTCAGCCATTTTAGATGGTCCAGCAGCCGCGGTGCTGCTGACTGAGAGTGGATGCATGCATCAGTGGGGATCCCGCCGGCCGCCGCATCTGACAGCTGTCAGATAGCAACTGACAGCTGTCAGACAACAAATGACAGCTGTCAGGTGCGGCGGCCGGCGGGATCCCCACTGATGCATGCATCCACTCTCTGTCAGCAGCACCGCGGCTGCTATCAGCATGTGAGGGTATGCGGGCGGCGGGGGGCCCTTGGAGAGAGGGGGGCCTGGGGCACGTGCCCCCTGTGCCCCCCCCTTAATCCGGCCATGTCCCTGCCCCATTGGAGCTTAAAGTCTAAATTCCCTAATATAGACACACGCTCAGACACAGACAGACAGAGAGGGAGACAGACAGAGACTAGGGTCAATTTTTGATAGCAGCCAATTAACCTACCAGTATGTTTTTGGAGCACCCGGAGGAAACCCACGCAAACACAGGGAGAACATACAAACTCCACACAGATAAGGCCATGGTCGGGAATCGAGAACTCATGACCTCAGTGCTGTGAGGCAAAAGTGCTAACCACCAGGCCACTGTGCTGCCCAAATGCCTGCTTGCTATGGGTTATTAAACTTTTGGACCATAAGCCTTTCTATCTGGATGCTTTGTTTCACTGGATGCTTTTTGACTATTGCTTTAATTTTGAATGGAGGTTTTTCCCATGGACTTGTGAATTTGCTCAATTAAGCCCAGAGTTAGTGGAGCAGTAACATAGTAACATAGTAACATAGTTGATGAGGTTGAAAAAAGACACCAGTCCATCAAGTTCAACCTATTTTGGATCTCCTGCGATCCTGCACTTATATTTGAAATTAATCCAGAGTAGGCAACCGCCCATCTGTTTCAATTTTGAAAATGCCCCCAGACTCAATATTGCAATCCAATTTTTACCCTATATCCACTACTATCCTTTATTTTAAATTAACGGTCGTATCCCTGGATACACCTTTCCGCTAAAAATTTGTCTAACTCTTTCTTAAACATATCTATTGAATCTGCCATCACAACCTTCCCTGGCAATGAATTCCATATCTTGACTGCCCTTACTGTAAAGAACCCATTCCTTTGCTGGTTGTGAAATTTCCTCTCCTCTAACCTTAGGGGATGACCACGTGTCCTGTGTTTGGTCCTTGGGGTAAAAAGTTCCCATGAAAGCTCTCCGTATTGACCCCTAATGTATTTGTACATAGTAATCATATCTCCCCTTAGACGCCTCTTTTCTAAAGTAAACATGCCTAAACTGGCTAACCTTTCCTCATAACTTAATGACTCCATACCCTTTATCAATTTTCTCGCCCTTCTCTGAACCCTTTCTAGTTCCAAATTATCTTTTTTATAGAGTGGTGCCCAGAACTGTACTGCCTATTCAAGATGAGGTCTTACCAACGATTTATACAGTGGCAAAATTACACTGTCTTCCCTTGCATCTATGCCCCTTTTTATGCATGCCAATACTTTGTTTGCCCTTGCAGCTGCTGCTTGACATTGAGCACTATTGCTAAGTCTACTGTCTACGAGCACTCCCAAATCCTTTTCCATTATAGATTCTCCCAAATTAATTCCATTTAATTTATAGATTGCGTTCTTGTTTTTGATCCCTGAATGCATAACCTTACATTTATCTGTGTAAAACCTCATATTCCATTTAGCTGCCCAATCCTCCAGTTTATTTAAGTCCCTCTGTAGAGAAGCTACATCTTGCTCTTGTTGAGGTAGTCAGCAATACACCCCCCATAATTTGATTGAGCCGGGTGCTGTTCCTCCACTTGATTAACAACAATAGGCAAACATCATTTAGTTTGGTGGTTTATGATTATCCAGATAGAAAGGCTGTCTGATTTCGTATCAGGATTTTTCTCCACTACTCTATATACAATTGAAGGAGGCTTATTATAGCGATTATCCATCCATGGTTCTCCTTTATTATATATAGCTAGGCATGCATCCAGTTAGTTTTAAATATACATTGGTTTTATCTTTTGATATTTTATATATCTCGCTGTTTTAGTGGACTAAATAAAAGTTATATTTTAAGTTATTTCTGAACCCACTCTCTGAATTGGTGACATCTTAGCGAGCTTCAGTGCACCTCATTATTTCTTTCGTTTTCTCTCTCAGTTTTTCAGTATATAATATAATGAGAGTTGCACCCCAATCAGTTGGATATCACAGGTTGTTTCCTATTTTTCATTTATATATTGGGTTGATGCTCGGCACTGGTGCGATCGAAATACTTTTTCTCCTCTCCTCTATCTAGCTCATCCTAATGAGTAATACAATACAGACAGCATCCTAGTAGCCATTATACAATACAGAGTACATCTTGTATATTCTACCCCTGTCAGATAGTCCGCCTCCCCAACTCACTTCTTGTCACACATTGTCCCATATCATGACCCCCCCATGTTGATTCTCTCTCATATCATGGCCCCCATAGTGATTCTTCCTTATATCGTGTTTTGATTTCCACCAAATCATGTTACTTCATCCCCTTATAAACTTTCCTTCATATATTATGTCTTAATATAATTATATCTCCCCAATAAAATGGCCACCTCCCACAAAGGGTGCTCCCCACAGCAAATTCTTGCCGTCCCTCCTAAATAAATAATAAACTGAATCTGCAGTTCACAGCAATGATAAGTGCTGAAAAAAAATTAACTTCTTTGGTTTGGAAATCTTTATAAGAGATGGTAATATTGATACCTGTACTTTCAATACACCAGTGGTTTGCAACGGTTGCATACTAGCTAATAGCAACCACTAGGAGAAAACACTAGAAAGTATCCATGCAGCTCAATTCAAAAGATTGAGAAGAATTTGCTCAGAATATGCCACATACATTAAACAACCTCCAAGTAAAAAGATTTGAAGGAAGAAAAAATCGATACAAAGAAGGTCGTTGAAGCTTTCCTAAATGATACCAAGATAGACAAGAAGGAGCTCCTATTGTGTATGAACAAGATGGACAGAGTAGAACAAGAAGGGAATATTAACTTTATAACGGTAATTAGCAGCTCAAACCGATAATCGCATATAAGAAGGCCCAAAACCTTGAGCAACAACTGGTCCACAGCTGCATTCCATTTATATGTAGAGAAAATGATACTGTCAAAACAATAGAAATGAAAAGTCGCTTCTTTTATTGTCAGAATTGCCATGGTTGCAAAAATGTGAGAAATTAAGTAATAAAAAGATGCACTAAGAAAATCTAATTCCAATCGGAAGGAAATTCTGGTTAAATAACAAATAAATTGTGAATCAAAAGGTGTCGTCTATACCTTGGAATGCCCTTGTGGGCCAAAGTATATTGTCAAAACTATAAAGGAAACTAAAAATAAGGAAAGGTGGATGTATTGAAAATATCAGGACATATAGTGTAGTGTGTTTCTGCACATTTTGATAAAATGGATCTTTATTGCTTATTTGTATGGCTCCACAGATTCTGCAGAGGATGAACACACATGCATTCAGTATACGTAATAACCATTATATGGGGACAATCGAGGAGAATAACAATTTCACAAATGCAATTAATAGAACAAATGACAGACATACAGAAAAATTCAGCATCAGTCATGGGTACAGTTAAGCAGAATAATAACAGCATGGATACAAGAACAAATCGTATGGCATACCTAAAAAATTCAGCATCCGATATGATAGCGGGCAGGATTAGATAAGACAAAGGACATACAAGATAGACTGATGGTGGACAGAGACGATTCCGAAGGTAGAGAGGAACCTGCCCTTGAACGTTTATAATTCTACTGGTGGGGGACGGGGACTCAAGTGGGACAGTTCGGATTGGGTTATGGACCAGGTGCTGGGATAGTGTGGAGAGACATGGAGAGTAATGAGTGAAGTAGACATACCTAGTGGTAAAGCCATATGTTAATGTACTAAATGTAAGGACCATGATGACGTGGTGGCAGGCACTTTGGAATCCAGGCAGAGAAAAGATAGGAAACTCTCAGAGAAGTATAGAGCTGTGATTTATGTTGAGTGCTGAAAGATGGAGGTCTGGAAAAGCTTCAGGGGAAATGTAAGAACAGAGTTGCAGCAGCAGTGCTGTACCTGTGGGCCATGTGGAGCCAAAAATGATGATGGCTACCAGGAGGGTTCAGGATTCATCTGGATGAGGTCTGGTCGGGTGGAGGGGATCTCAGAGGTATCAATGGAACTTGTTGAGCAAACACTATGTCTGGGGGTTGAAGAAGTAAGTTGCAGATGCAGGAGTCATTCCTGAAGAACACTCTCCTCCTGGCACCAGCTTAAAATAGTGACCAGCATCTGATGAGTTGAACTGTTACAGGAGGGAAGATTCATGAGAATATTCCTGGTGGAGGCTGGAGAGCCGCAAATAACCTGACATGATGGAGTCCTATACTATTCTGGACTGCAGCAGTAAAGCCAGTAGGTCGGACTTACTAAAAAAAAACACTTGCACTTCACGGCACATGAACCAACAACGACCAGTGGTTCACCAGAGGTCCCAGCAGCAGCCTTGGGTGTAGTGTAGTGACTGTTATTGCTGCAGGAAAACTCTTGCATTGCACTTCTTAGCTGCCAAATTTTATTTAAAAAGAAATATGATGAATCTCTGTATATGTTTGCATAGTGAGCCGTTGCTTACATTAGTGGCTAGACTAATAATCTTCAAAAAACATTGTTCTACTGCTGCCTGTATTTTACTGAATTCAATATAAAATACTACTATTAATATACAAAACCATTAACAAAACTGCACCAACATACATCACTTCACTTGTCTGAAAACATAACCCTGCTCTGCCTAAGATCTGTGCCTCTTCCTATACTCATTACTTGCTCCCATTCCCAGTTGCATGACTTTTTCAGGATGCACTCACTCTGTGGAATTACTTCCCTCATACGGCAAGACCTTTTCCTACTTTTCAACCCCTCAAGGGTTCCCTGAAAACTTCATCTTTAGGCAAGCATATCAAATTCCTGCTCTACCTCCTTAACCAATCTAGTATACTCTACTTGTAATTTTGCCAGCAGGGCCCTCTTATCTTTGCCTGCTTTATTAATACCTAGTTTTCTCTTTCATCTATCTGGGGGACACTGCTAACCATGGGGTAGAGTAGGGTAGGGAGGAGTCTGGCACCCAAATAGTTAATCTTTTGCTGCTGACAGGCATATCCCCCACCCCTTCCCCACAGAACTCAATTTGAAGTAGGTGCCCTAGGAGTATGGGCTGAAGTTTGGAGAGCTGCACAGGGAACTGAGTTCACTGGTTTTAGGCTTTTTTTGTTTTTAGCTGTTGACATAGTGCACGAGTGGCTCTGTGAGACAGAGCGCACTCGTGAGCAGAGAAGTACTGTACAGCGGGGGAGCCGCGGCACCCGCTAACAGGTTGAAAACAGTAAGACTTCTCGCAGTGTGAGATGCGCTCTCGCAGTGTGAGATGCTAGCAGAGTGAGGCGCTGCCACAGGCAGTAAGCGCCGGTGCTCTTGCCGTCCCCGGGGCCATGGAATATACCAAGTCCCCTCCTCAAGGAAAGAGGAGGGGTAACTTGAGCTAATAGGTTAATACCCTTGTGAACCTGTTATCTAAACCAGCAGAGATCCCAGTGGTGGCTATGAGACTCCCATCTACCTCTGAGATACAACCCCCAGTGAAGTTAGGAGGGGAAATGAGTAGTTCCTTACCTCCAGAATTTGTACAATTTCCATCCCCGGCACTGCAAGAGTCACCCCACAGTGGGGAGGTGGGATGGTTGGCAGTGGCTAGAGGTCTTGACCGACTAAACCAATTGCTGGAGAATCCTAGACATATTCATAGTTATAAAAGACATAGATCAGCTAATACGCTGTTGTCTCTGTCTGATTCAGAGGGATCCTCAGTGGAGGAAGGTGAATTGTTAGAGGATTCTGATCTTTCATTAATAGAATCAGAAGGAAGCTCCAGGCACCAGGGTATGGACGATCTGGTAAAAGCAGTACGTCAGACCTTGGGGTTTATTGAAATAGAGGAGACCACGCTACCCATACCAGATACGGCAGCCCTACAGGATTCGACCGAACGTAAGTTGGAATCTTTTTTGAAATTGGTCTTTACGGTGGCTGGTATAAGCTTCAGACCGGCATTATCTTCGGCCTGGGTAGCAAGGGCTATGGAAGCCTGGGCTGGGCAGTTAGAGTCCGCATTACAGGATTCGGAACTGCTCCCCCTGGCCATGCACCTTAAGGAGGCGGCAGGGTATATATATGAGGCGGCCCAAAATTCAGCCTCCATATCATCTTCTATTTCTGCTACAGCAGTAGCAGCAAGAAAAACATTATGGTTAACAGCCTGGGATGCGGATTTGGAGTCAAAAAGATCATTAGAATCCATTCCGTATACTAGTGGGATGCTATTTGGTCCAGAGTTGGAATCCTGGATCTCACAGACCTTGGGGGGTAGGAGTACATTATTGCTTGTGAATGCTCCTAGACCCAGAGTTCCAAGGTTTAGTTTTTTTAGACAGCCTCTTCGCGGTGGCGCGTCTGGCAGAGGCCAGACAGTGAGGTCAAAGGCTGATGGAGGTAGGAGACAGTCGCTTAAAGGAAGGTCATCCTTTTCCTCCACGGCAGCAAGGTCCTCTTCCGCCAAGCTGCCAGATAGACCGACAGCATGACTACCACCCTCCTCTGATAACGGAGGGGGGAGTGGGAGGACGGCTGCTGGGGTTTCCCCAGCAGTGGACAGAGTCCACAGGTGGGTTCAGGGAATCATGAGAAGGTGTTACATGATAGAGTTGGTGGAGCCTGCTTAACACAGGTTTTTGTAACCAGTTTACCCCGCTGTCCTCAAAAAAGACAGGCAATGCTCTCTTCTGTCAATTTGCTTCTTTTAAAGAAGGTTATTGTACAGGTTCCGGAGTACCAAAGAAGGGAGGGGTTTTACTCAAACCTATTCTTTGTAAAGAAACCGGATGGTTCATTCAGACCAGTGCTGAACCTCAAGCAGCTAAATCTGCATCTGAGAGTAGAGTCTTTCAGGATGGAATCCCTAAGATCTGTCATAGATGGCCTGGAGGCAGACCAGTTCATGGCATCAATAGACATCAGGGATGCCTATCTTCATGTGCCGATCTGGGAGGGGCATCAGCCGCTTCTCAGATTCACGGTAGGCTTAGCTCACTATCAGTTCAAAGCTCTTCCATTCGGGCTTGCCACAGCCCCAAGAGTATTCACAAAAATTATGGCGATTATGGCAGCACTCCTTCACTCCAAAGGGGTGCAGGTTGTACCTTATTTGGACGATCTTCTAATCAAGGCGTCAACGGTTCAGTTGTTGGAACAACATCTTCGCCTTACAGTGAGGGTGCTGGAACAGCACAGTTGGCTCCTGAATGTAACAAAGTCACAAATGGTCCCTTGTCAGAGAATGACATTTTTGGGACTAATAATGGACACTGCAGACAGCAGAGTTTTTCTTCCAGAGGACAAAATAAGGTCCTTGATGGAGTGGACAGACAGGGTTCTGTTACATAGGAGGCTGTCAGTACTCATGTGTATGAAACTGCTAGGAAAGATGGTGGCATATTTCGAGACGCTGCCATACGGAAGGATCCACTCCAGATCTTCAATGGGACATTCTGAGGAAGTGGTCGGGGTCCTTCCTCTGTTTGGATCGCCAGTGGATGAGGTTATCTCTAGAGACGAGAAAATCCCTCAGCTGGTGGTTGTTAAAGGACAACCTAATAAAGGGCAGATCCTTTGCCCCGTGGGCCTGGATCTTAGTATCCACAGACGCCAGTCTGAGTGGTTGGGGGGCAGTGGTCCTTTACCTAAGGATGCAGGATCTGTGGTCAGAGAGACAGTCGGTTCTTCCCATAAATGTGCTGGAACTTATGGCCATCCTGAAAGCACTGCAGAGGGCTTAGGGTGTGTTACAGGGATGGCCGGTTCGCATTCAGTCCGACAATGCCACAGCAGTGTCATACATAAACAGACAAGGGGGCACCAGGAGTGCAAGAGCGATGAGGGTCACGTTTCAGATTTTTGCCTGGGCAGAAAGAAATGTGCCTGCGCTGTCAGCTGTGTTTATCCCAGGGAAACAGAACTTACAAGCAGACTATCTAAGTCAGCACAAAATTCTACCAGGGGAGTGGGCTCTGCATTAGGAAGTATTCCAGTTGCTGGTGGACAAATGGGGACTTCCGGATCGAGACCTGATGGCGTCAAGAGTCAACAGGAAAGTCCCAGAGTTTTGCGCAAGAACAAGGGACCCACTGGCTGTGGCAGTGGACATCCTAACAATGCCTTGGGACTTCAGGTTAGGATACCTGTTCCCCCCATATAAATGATTCCCAGGGTCCTCCGAAGGGTCAGGCAGGGAGATCGACCAGTCATTCTGGTAGATCCAGCCTGGCCATGAAAGGTATGGTTCCCAGAGATTCTTCTGGTAGCAGTAGGTCAAGGGGTTTGGTTGCCACTTCGAAGAGGTCTGCTGACCCAGGGACCGTTCTTACATCAGGGTCTAGACCGGCTGAATTTAATGGCATGGCTTTTGAATCCAGTCTGTGGAGAGCGAGAGGGTTCTCTGTGAGTGTAGTAGACACTCTCCTCAGAGCCAGGTAGCCAGTTTCGGCTAGGATTTATCCCCGCATCTGGCATGTGTATATAACGTGGTGTAAAAAGAAATCTTACAATTCAAAATCCTTTTGTCTGGCTAGATTTCTAGCTTTTTTGCAGGGTGGCTTGGATGCGGGTCTCCGGTTGGGAACCTTAAAGGGTCAGGTGTCAGCATTGTCAGTGTATTTTCACAGACGGCTGGCGGAGATTCCGGATGTTAGAACTTTCTTGCAGGGAATTCTTCACATCCAGCCACCCTACATGCATCCTATGGATCCTTGGGATCTTAATTTGGTCCTGGACATGTTGCAGGAGCCTCCATTCGAACCACATCGCTCAGCGGAATTGCGGTTCTTGACTTGGAAGGCAGTTTTCCTGCTGGCTATTGCCTCAGCTAGGAGGGTCTCTGAGTTGGGGGCCTTATCTTATAAAGAACCTTATTTGGTCTTTCATGAGGATAGGGCAGTTTTAAGGACTATTCCATCCTTCCTCCCTAAGGTGGTGTCGGGTTTCCATATTAATCAGGAAATAGTAGTTCCGGTATTCAGAGAGGATCCTCAGGTTACTGGAACAAAAGGAAGTAAATGTTTAGATGTCGTTAGGGCGTTGCAGATATATGTTAAGAGAACTGCAAAGATACGTAAGACAGATTCTCTATTTGTGTTATTAGATTTCGCTAGGCAAGAATGGCCTGCGTCCATGCAATCAATTGCTAGGTGGCTTACCCTAACAACTAGGGAGGCTTATGTCCGTACTAAGCGTCCTGTGCCGAAGCGTATTGTTGCCCATTCTACCCGTTTGGTTGGGGCGTCTTGGGCAGCGCGAAACTGGGCCTCAGCGGACCAGCTATGCAGGGCAGCTACCTGGTCCTCAGTCCATACTTTCACAAAATTCTACCAATTTAATGTTTTTGTGTCTAAGGATGCCTCATTTGGCCGTAGTGCTCTACGTGTGGGGCGATCAGAGCGGTCCCACCCATCAGAGGGACTGCTTTAGTAAGTCCCCATGGTTAGCAGTGTCCCCCCCCCCCCTCTTTTCTTTGTTTTGTGTGTGTTTGGTTAATTGGCCTATCTTCCTAGGGCTTTGTTAATCAAACTGAGTTCTGTGGGGAAGGGGCGGGGGATATGCCTGTCAGCAGCAAAAGATTAACTATTTGGGTGCCAGACTCCTCCCTACCCTACTCTACCCCATGGTTAGCAGTGTCCCCCAGATGGAATCAGAGAAACCGATTTATCGTAAGTATAAATCCTCTTTTTTTTCTTATTACAATGTTTGTTTCCAACTATGAAGCATTGAAGAGTAAACTGGCGTTATATACAGTAAATTATAATAATAATAATAATAAGAAGAAGAAGGAATGAGTTAGAGGGTGGTGTTTGGCTACAAAAGAGGACATGTATGCTACCCTTTACATTAGTTTAGTCAACACAAAATAATAAAATCCCATTCCACTAGTTTTTATACGTGGTTTCTTTATATGGATTTGGTGTCAGAAGACATTGTATATTTAGACTGGGACTATCCATTTGAAGGTCCCCTCTGCACTGTGTTCTCTCAGGTTCATAATATATGTTTATTATGTACAGCTCCTGACAGAGGTGTTTTGCGCCTAGCAAATCACAGCTAAAAATCATTTAATAAGCTATCTTCTAACAAGACAATATGGAGCAGCTTTAAGTGGCATTGAGTGCTGGCTTTAAATCAAAGGAATTGAATTTCTACATAACGGGAAGGAGAGGAATTGATTTTTTTCTCATTTTCTTTAGTAACAAAACATCATAGCACTTAAAAAAACCCTCTCGCATCAATAATTCTTCATGGAAGTGCTAAGCTTACATTCAGATGTGCCTGTATCTTCATTTTCTGCTAAATATGGCTGCCATCCAAACACCATTGAAGAGAAAATGAATTGTCTGTTACATCCTGTACATCCTTACTACTTGAAATGTTTCACTTGGGTGTAATGTGCCTGTGGGTATACAAAATCATTGACTCAAATAAAATGGTTTATGAATGTGGTGTTAGTGTAAAGGAAATTAGGGTCCTTGATGGGAAGACTGTCTGATGATGCATTTACTATATCTGTCTTCCAGGCCCCTTCTGCATCTCTGCGGGGTGCAATGTGACAGGGTGTTAGTGTCCAAAAATGTGCCCCTTCTCAGATTCAGCAACAGCAGGAATGGCAGAGTCAGGGGGCACATGGACATCTGCTACACTAAACCAGTACAATTTTGGGCCAGCCACCCTGTACCAGCACACTTTATAAACCTGGTTGACGGTAAGGCAGAGGATACATTATTATATATTATATATTATATTTTTGCCTTCATATTTTTTATAGCTGATCTATTTCCTTTTGAAGAGGACAGATTTCTAATTATATGCAAAGTAAAATATAAAGTTGCTAGTGCTCTCAATACAAGGGTTTCTGAGGCTTGCTTAAAGAGGACCTGCTGACATGGTCAATGGATGTATGTTTATGGTGGCTGGTAGGGTAGATCAGGAGGGTTGCAGGCTTCATAAAAGAAATCGGATAAAAACAGTTTCCATAAAAAATAGATTTTGGATGCCCCAGGTATCATTATCTGAATGAAGGGAGTCGAAATCAATCCTGAGAAAGTCAGAAAGATGCGCACAGGGTCTGTATCAGGGACTTACCTTCATTTGGAGACTGCACTTCTTCATTGTGGACTTGGGATTCTTCCCCTGGTCAGAGACCTCATATGGACATCTTCACTAAAGAAGTTTGCAGATAAGCCCTGATGCTTTTTATTGATTGTCTGAATAATGTACTTTTTATATTTGGAATTAAAGCATTGAATTTTACACCTAGAACATATGCATATTTTATATTGAAGTTGTATTTCTGGTACGCATGCATCTTTACTATTTTATCTCAATACTTCAAAAACATACTACACAATATTATAGCTTGTTTCTTGGGGGATTAAGCTTTCTGTGTGATTACATTTGTAATTGGACCATCATCCCCTATTCTGATAAAACCTTCTTTGATTTGCCTTTGGTACCTGGCCATGGGTTGCATTATAATTTGTTATAAATTATGTGTTTACTATACTATGTTTGGCATTTTTTGTTTTCTTATTCTGGTTTATCTTAGGTATTGCACTCGTAACAGGTAAAGCAGACTTACTTTTATGTGTTTTTTTATTGTTATATTCCCAAATAACAGTTTGACTTTTGGCTTTCACATTAATGCTGTGTTGTTAGTTTTTATTAGACTTTACAGAGTATTTTGCTTTGACCAGTGCTAATAATTTCCTCTTAAAGAAGTTTTAATGCCATGATGTGGGAAAATAAAATGTAAAAATTGTAAAGAGATTAAGACTTTTTGGAGCCCTGTATCCTGTTTTTCCAACTCTCTTAAAAAGTAAAGTTAGCACTCCTGAGGGGTCAGTATGTTAATAATCTATAGCTATCAAAATTGTAATATATCGTCATGGTCACTTTGCAGCTGGAGAGAGACATCTGAACATGTCACTGTCTAGATGCACCGCCATGATATTTTTTATTAACATTGGTTTAGACTACGAGTAGAAAGTGAGATCTTTATTTTGCATGCAGAATAGGAGGGATTGAAAGGGCAGTGCCCATTATTGCATATTGTGGTAATTTCCAGAAACAATATATTCATAAAGAAATCTTTAACTCATGGGATTGTCATTGGAAATAGGGGACAGTTGGCAAGTATAAATAGTCTCAAGTGTGCACTTGGGAGGGTTCAGCCTAGGAATAGAATTTTGAACAGGTTGGTCCCTCCCCCTAGGACCAGCCACTTCAATGAATGTGGCCATGGATCGTACAGATCCGGTCTTCCCCTTCCATCTGTGTGTACCTGCCTTCCCCAACTGACGGCACACACATGGAGTGGCATTCAAAACAAAATGTTTTTTCTCTGGTTTAGTGTTATTTGCACTGCTTTTCTCCTGCTCTCCATACACCACCAAACTAATGGTTCAAGTCTCTCTGACTGGCTTGCCGGTATCATGCTGAGCCGTAAGGAGAAGCCAGCTGATTGCTGACTGTGTCATGTGAACCAGTTGCAGGGGACCTGTGGCACCTCCCGTTTAAAGATGTCCATATAATATGTACATATGTCAGACACACACCTAACATGAAAATTGTCCTTGTGTGCAACCATCAAGAGAGGCAGACAGAAGAGTGCCACTGAAAGTTATAGTGCCAAATGCAAGAAGGTAAGTGTTGGGGGAGGGAGTGCTCTTACTGTAAAGTGGGTGGGGATGGGAGCTATAAATTTAATTGTGATGGTGGGGACTAATTTAATATTGGATGGGAGATATTAATATATTGGTGGGGGCAATTGAGTTGAATATTGGGCTTATGATAGTGCCTATTTAAGGTTGTGTAATGGGACAATTCATGTACTGCTGGGGTGATTTGGGGGCTATTAACTGAATGTGGAACTGAGTTTGGGGGTGAATGAGGGCTATTTATTAAATGTGAATACTAAGATATTTAATGTTTGGGCACTTTGGGGCATATAGGTTTATTAGACATGAATACTATTAATTTAATGTATAAAGTCTGGGCTGTTAAGGGGGTAGTCTATTAAATGTAAGTGTTATTAATTTAATATTGAGGTATATTTCTTATGTTTGCTATTAATTTCATGACATGGCTTTTTGCAGGTAGGGAGACCTAGTTGCTAAACATTGGCGCAATTGATTTAATTATGTGGTTGGTTTGTAGGAGTGAGGCCTTACTATTGCTAGGTTTTTCATATATCCTGTACCTATCCTTTCTTTCCAAACTGGGCCCCAACATTCCAGGACCCAGACAAGCAGCAACAGAGCTTATAACAGCAGCAACTGCAGGTAGTGAAAGCTGCAGGAACTGGTAGGAGAGAGCAGGACTGTCTGCCAACTGTCCTGTTTCTGGTGGAACTGATTTTGGGTGAGTGCCCTGAACTTTATCCACTCTAAAGGGGCAGTTGAGAAGTATGTCCTGCTTCATATCGTTCTAATTTGGAAGGAGGATCTTTGTGACCTAACACTAGTGTATGCAGCATTGCCCATGTATTTGAAGTGGATGGGAAGGGCTTGGAGAGAGGCCTAATAAAATTATAACCATGCCGCCTTGCATGATGGTCATGCCTACTCTTGTTGTGTGGCATGGAAGCCTCTAGTTTGCCCTTGAGTGTGCACTTTGTCAAAATAGTGTCAGAAGTAACACTTGTCATTAGAACTGATAGGTATGTTGTTAATAATGAATAGATAGCTTGATTAGTGACGCAGCTGTCCGAGGTTGTCCTACTATGCAAGCACCAAAGAAATGAAAACTATATGACAGTGTAGGGACTAATCAAGATCAAACATGATACTAGAAGAGTGAATTAATAAAAAATTATTTTAATGCACAACTAATATATATGAAATAAAAAATGTACATATAATACCATCAGAGAATCCAAATTTCATTCAATTAAAAAATAACATATATTGTATATATTTATTTCTAAATGTTCTCTGCCAACATAGTGCACCTAGCACTCTGTCCACTTAATAGAAACAAATAAAATGAGCTGTAGGTCCAGATAAAGTCACTACACATGATATATTGTGTCATAATGTGTTGGAGATAGCACACAACCAAATGATGAAAGTCAGCTGATGATAGTGCTGAACTTGGAAATGATGGTGGGTGAAAATAACCAATAGCAACCAACTCATGGTTCTAGATGATATGTGATGGCGATCCTTCCACCTGTCAATAATACAGTGTTGATGTCCCAATAGAAAATGTCAATAGAATCTCTGGACGTTCAGCTTAACCTGTATTCTCCACACAATAAAGGATGTTGTAACAGCTATGTGTTATACTCCGATGCTAGTGTTGCGGAGATGAAGATGCATCTAGTCTCCGTCTGGTAATTAAGCAATATCAAAAAACTGAAGGGCCGCCTCAAAACTGTCGGTGGGTGAACGTGGTCATGCAGGAGCACTAGAATGGAATCCCACAATAGACTGGCACAATTTCAACAGAAGTGAATAGCTGAGCAAGTGCAGTATTATTGTGAGGTCTGCAATATTTTGACGCGTTTCTTTGCTACGAGGGCAATTTCTTCAGAGGAAATCATAAATTGAAAACCATCAAGCACGTAATACTGAGCTCCACTGTTTGCAAGATCCTTTTATCGTCATTAGCATAATAACAAGCCGGTACAGCTGTGTGCTAATCTTAAGTGAGATCACATTCAAACAAATACTAAATAAAAAACAAATAAAAAAACTCTCTAGCATTGTGTTTGTGATCCATTTTTGTAGTAAAATAAATGGCTGGAATAGCTAATGTGACATAGTGATTGATTGGAGTTTATCATGTCTTATATATTGGTTAGCATTGTTGCCTCACATCACTGGGGACATGGGATTGATTCCACCAAGGCCCTATCTGTGTGTTCTCCCTGTGTTCACATGGTTTTCCTCCAGGTACTCTGGAGTACTACCAGAGTCCCAAAACATACTGGTAGGTTAATTGGCTTTTGGCAAAGAATGCCCCTATTCTGTCTGTCAGGTAGGGAATTTAGAATGTAACCTCCAGTGGGGCAGAGTCTGATGTGCCTATATGGCACAGGTTATATGATTGGCACTTGTTTAGCTCCCATTTCACAGTGTCCTAAAATGATTGTGTATTAAACTTTAGAATAAGACAGTGATTTCATTGATGAGCCAAATGGGACGAATAGTGCTGAAAGTACTTTTCTTCTACACCAAGTCAGACCCACCCAAAGCACATTTTTGGGGGACAAGTGTTCATTATAAGTAACAGGGCATTTTTGCCATTTTTTAAAAAAGTTTGTACGGCCCCTATAATTAACTGCTTACAATTGCATCACTCCCACCATGTTTTTGACCAGATCACATTTCACAATTTTGCTATGTGTGGGTTAAATAATTACCTATGTTGTGCATCCGAATGGATAAGATTTTCTTTCTGCAGTATATGGAAATACATTTTCATTTTAAGAGCATTATATAGGCAAAACATATGTGAATGAGTGAATAGAAAAAATAGATATTTTTTTTTATGGATGTTCCTTAGTTAATTTCAGATATTTATCACTTGAATATTTCCTCAAAATAAATCTCCTAGTTCTTCTGAGTATAGGGATAGCAAAAATGTTTACTTTATGCCAAATCTAATGCATTCATAAAGTCAATAGACAACATACATGCAGACTTGTCTCATGTTATACTTTTCTTTTGTTTGTGTTTTAATTCAGGGAGGCTTTCTTTCCTCATATCAGAAATGTTAGATTTAATGAAACCTGTGTACAGCGAACATATTGTATTAAAGATTGTACAATACAACAATTGGGTGAAAGTAAGTGTTCTTGGTCACATCACTGAAACTGTAGACTATCATCATCATCATCAGCTATTTATATAGCGCCACTCATTCCGCAGCGCTGTACAGAGAACTCATTCACATCAGTCTCTGCCCCATTGGAGCTTACAATCTAAATTCCCTAACATACTCACACGCAGGCAGAGAGAGACTAAGGGCAATTTAATAGCAGCCAATTTACCTACCTGTTTTTAGTGTGTGGGAGGAAACCGGAGCATCAGGATGGTACAGGGAGTACAGCAGTATGGTGCCCGACAGCAGTATTGGAACTGACCAACTCTGGGCGCAAACAGTGGGAGGCCACAGTGAAATAAAGAATCCATTTGCTCCAGTCTTAGTATCCTAGGTGCGCATCTTACCGAGGGAGAGGTGCCCGACTCCTGGGCAGAGAAGCGTGACATGGCAGAAAGTCTCCCTGCAGCTTCACTAACTCTATGTAACTAATGATGTCACAACACTGTTAATGGAGAGTAGATGGAAGGCTTCAAAGAGTACAACTGCAGGTGAACCAGGTGTGTGTGTGTGTGTGTGTGGGGGGGGGGGGGGGTGATGAGCCAACTGTTGGGTAGAGGATACATTAAAAATGGGGGTGAGGTGAGAGAAGAAAGGGGGGAGGGACTGTCTGTTAAATTTGTACTAAGGCCTGCAATTCCTAGTGGTAGCGCTGTCAATGTAGGCCGTGTTGAGTGGATTCAGCGATGACCACACATCCTAAAGCCAACCTCCCACTGACATAAATGTACAGATGGCATGCAGGAAGAAGGTTAAAAGTTTATCCAGCTTCATGTTGTTTATACTACCTCCCTTCCCCATACCAGTTAATTGATTTGTGTATTTTTCCTGGGTGTTATTTCACTGTCAATCAATACAGCAAGGCTACAGCACCTACAGTCACTGGGTACCTTTGCTAGGCAACATCTGTCAATTTGTAGGAGAGCCAGCAATTCCATGCATAGCAACCAGGTTCTAATTAGAGGAGTGTCACTCTCATCCAGTCAGGAGCTGAGCTCTATTTCTGCTCATACTTTGGATCCTTCTGAGCATTTATCACAACACTCCCTCATGTGACTCTCATGCATCATTTAAGCCAAACCTGTGTATTTAGTATGTAGAGTCCCAAGAGACCCTCACTGATGTACTGGTATGAGGAGAAGGAAGAAGGGTTATGCTAACTTTTTTTTTTTCAAACAAAAACTGTAAAACCACGTTGGCACTAGAATCGCACAATTCATGTTACCTTAATGAGTATACTTTACTGGGCTCTTCAGAAGGAAACAAGCACACTCTTCATTGTGGTGGCTCAAATAGTGGAAATACATTTGCTGCAGTCTGAATGCAGGTTCCGCTCTTGGCACAATCCTACACTTCACAATACTTTTAGAGCTACTGCGCTCAGAGCAGTACTTCACTGTACATGAAAGCCATAATCTGCATTTATACGCGCCCAGAAATCAAGGTCTTTTGTAATGTTTTATAACACTCCATCATTTTCAAAACAGTTTCACTGATTGATATCTGTGAACCTGAACAGTGTCACAAAGTTCCAGCCAGTGTTTGAATAGGAGCAATTTATTGAAGAGCATATTCAGTGCCTAGCACTGTATTGCCATGAACATGAATTACAGCAGCATACACTGTCATTTCTCCTTTCCCTATGTTAGATAGAACATTATCTGTAGGAAACCTAATTTATGCAAGTAGAAATCTAAACATGTGACAGCAGCTTTTAAATAGAAAGATGTTAGGATCAATCATACAAGTAGTAGGAAGGTTGCAGTACTGTAACTGGGAGCATATTGTTTAGTTTAGAAATATATTTTGACAGTAAATGGCTATAGCTTTGAAGAAACAGATGCAAATGCATCCTATGCAACTGGCAGGACTTTTGTTGTTGCAAAATATAGAAATGAGAAATGTTAAATAGACTTTATTACTAGATTGTTTTGTGCTCCATTACTTGCCTTTTAAAGAACCCCCTAATTTTGACCTTACCCTTCAAGTTAGAGATAGACATGCCATCCCCAGTTATTCCCCTTACCATTAGCTGATAGCCACCAAGAGCCAATAAATCAGTATTTCCCAAACCCAGTCCTCAGGGACCCCTAACAGTGCATGTTTTTCATATCTCCTTGCTGGAACACAGGTGTATTCATTACTGACTGACACATTTTAAAAAATCCACCGGTGGTCCTAATTATATCACTTGTGAACTGGAAAACCTGCACTGTTAGGGGTCTCTGAGGACTGGATTTGGGAAATACTGCAATAAGATAATATGTGTTGTAAGTGGTCTGATAGTTTTCAGGGCTGCCAAGAAGAATTCAGGGCCCGGGTACAACAAATTCATGGGGCCCCCCTCATATTCAAGTAAGCCCCAAAATTTTACGTTTATGGTCATACATTCAGGGGCGTGGCTAGCCAAACGGCGGTGCAAACATTTTGGGAGGTGTGGTCATGCATTTGGGGGCGTGGCAAACGTGCCATTGGGGCGTGGCTAACATAAAAACCACTAGGCTCTCAATTCGCCGGAGCGTCACATATGTTCAAGCACTCCTGACTTTCAGGACATCTACCACCACAGTGTAGTATACAAACAATGCAGTGTGTACATAAACAGTTCAGTCTCGGCCTACACCGTACATTGGGCACAACATTCACCAAAAATTGGTATTGTCCCTAATAGAATCACAACATTTCACACACTGTGCTGCTCTCTCCTACCTGTTCTTCTCACTTTCTCCACCTGTGGCTGCTGGTTTCTTTAGTTGTGGCTTGTCCGGATCCAGGAATGTTGAAGGACCTATTTTGAAAAAAAAATGGCTACATTTAGAAAATTACAGCCAGCCCC